>JBCFYV010000935.1:14636011-14726011 GCA_039000515.1 Timema cristinae
TGTCTGTCTTAGACCATTCGACTACCGAAGTGAGTCGCGTGTTTCTACTTGCATCGGTGGGAATATAGGCTTAGGCGTTCGTCTCGTCTTTTCTGGGTTACTGTTGACCGGGAGTTCGGGGTTTAAATCCTGATTGGGTGGACTAAATAGTTTCCTACCCTCCATACAAATTTGGGTACATTCACTACAAATTCGATGGATTCAAGTATTATTAATTAATGTAGCTCACTTTTAAATCTATATATACATGTTACATAAAATTAATATCTTAAAAGTATATTATTAAATATATGATTAAACTATTTTTATAATATATTGGTTAATATGTCAATAATCTATTGATTAATATTTCACACTCAATACGTTTACCAAATTTGAATAACTATGGGTATTCTATTTCTTGTGGGAAAAATACTATGCCTTCTAGAACTATCAGTTCATAGTTCTAAAAACATAAATTATTAACCACCTTTTACAATATTTGCATTTTTACATAAAAAGGTTTCATATATTTTCTAAAGTTCTAGGGACTGAACGCTAAAACTCAAATAAAAACGATAAAGTGGTTGCTATAGTCATGAAAATACGGTGGAAGGTTTTCAACAAAAATGATTATATATTTATATATTATAGGTTTCATAAATCAAAGCAATGTCGCTACTCCCACTCTGTAGGCCTACTTGCCAGTATGGCTTGGTGGGATGGGTAGGCAATCAAAAATGATATATTGTGGGGTTCGTTTGGCTCTTATTCATTGAAATAGTTTATTTACCATACGAGTGCATAAATGTGATCTAAGGTTTAGGACTAATTGAAAGAGTTTAGAAAAAGTTCCTGGTTCTATCAATGTGCCTTATCAGCAGTTCCGTGCCCTGACCTAATTTCGGTGCTATAATTCCAACTGGTGTCGAACACCTGACCGCACGGCTGTTGTCTAACTTACACTTCTAAGATGGGTTGGTGTGTCCTTCGTACTGAACAGGAACTCAAGCTGAAAGGTATTCTCCTCACAAGTTGCTGTAACTGGGTAGCTGGGTCTGTAGAGCCCTTCGAAGTAGCCCCCTAACAAATGGCATAATTCTGTGATCCCCGTCCCCTTTTATGAAAAGGTCTAAAAACTCGCTGTTATATACCAAAAAAGGGGGGATGTTTCCCCTAAGTTACTGGTTTTTCCAATACTCTGTGTTGTGCTAATTGGCAAAACAATCTAGGTTTTTAAAAAACATGACCCAGTACGAATAGGCCTACGTGACTGCTGATTCAGAACAGTTGACCGTATGAGTTCTTAGGCTTACGTCATCCTTGTATGATCTCTAGATTGACTAAGGCTTCAAGCTACGACAGCAAATTTACAACAAAACATCAAATGAAATATAAATGTTACATTTAAATCAAAAGGAGTAGGCTCAGCTTTAAATGTTAAACTGACTTAAGTACGATTTTTTGTAACTCTCTATTTTCCTCCCCTTACTATTTTTCAAAAGTGAGTTACAATAATCTTACCTGCAGCCATCAAACTTTCCCTTCACTACGTTACCTACTTGGAGATATCGAAGCTATTCTGCGAAGCAGGCTGCATCTTAACTTGACGCTCCTAAGCAGTCTAAGCACTATCACACTTTAACATCAATGTATGAACTATAACAAGAGAGATGAAAATGAGCAATTAACTCTGTGAGACCACTAGTTCATATACTTAAAACACTTACCCCTTTTCCTCTGACGAGTTTACACCCTCATAATACTATTTGTGCCTTGAAAACATTGACTTGGTTGCTAAAATTACCTTTTACTCGTAACCTATTCTAGATAGACATAAGATACTTTGGACTTTTTTTAATCTACATCCTGTCAGGAAGACTCCTGCAGGTCATTTTCGTGACTAAACCAAATATATTTTAAGTTGTAGATGATTTATAAATAATAAGTTTACAAAAATACTACTTAAAAACAATAATTTTATGACACTGTTGGACTATTTTTAGAATTATTTAATAATTCATAGTTTTTGTTTCAACGTTGTATCTTTAAAACTCGATAAATAAAACGTAAATTCATTAACATTGAAAATCTTATCTTGATCTTTTGTGAGGTCACAAGTAGGCATCGTCCTTCATCAGCCATAACCACACGAAGCGGTGTATAAAAAACTTTATTTATCCATCCCTGGTGAGATAATGAAGAGTGATGACTAGCAAACAAAGATTACTTTGATTTGTAGTGACTTGAGCTATTTTACAACTGAATCACACGACACAGTTATCAGATTCACGGAGAAGTGTTCTTCCTGTCTGGAGCATTAACTGTTTAGTACACTCCTAAATAATGTGTCAACACCAACACCATGTGATTTTAGGAAGGTGTTTCGCCTCGACATTCGTAGACCCCAACTTTAATTTCCTATAAAACTACATTACTAGTACAGAGCTACCAGTGACTTGATGAAGTGCCAATTATAAACTAAATATAGCTGGCGGACCACCTGACACACACATTTTAGTGTTTAAATAAATGTATTGTGTTTGTATTATTTAAAAAAACATAATTCATTAATATAGCTTAAAAACAGAGAGATATATTTCCAAAAGCCAGAACAAAAATCGCTAGCAAGGTATAGTCCAAATTTCACAGGAAGATAGATAGAAAATTTACTAGATCTTCTTTCACATATTCATACGTCAGGTAATGGGATCTGAAGCTGTACCTTTTGATATATACTATCATTAGCTTTAAATTAACACTGATAAGTTATTAAAATGCTATCAATCTTGCTGTGAAGAAAATGTTTATATATTCTAAAATACCCTTTCTATGAAAATTGAACTGTAGTTTATCATTTGCACATTTTGAGCTCTGAGACTTACTGTCAGGGTTTTAAAGTTAAATTAATAAAATTTTGTTTCTATGCGTAGGGATGTGGAAAGAGTATAAATCAACATTTTTGAAAACACTCTAAAATATCAAGTTTTAAGTAAGGAGTAGTTGGATTGAGAGTTAAGATTTAGATGAGTTAATCTAGAAAATAGCAAATATAAGTACAAAAGTTAAGTTGTTATTAAAGTGGATTAAATATAATGTGATGTTGGAAAACAATAAAAAAATAAAATACAAATTTTAGAAAGTTTTTAGAGAAACATTGTAGATGATATGAACAATTATAGAAAATTAAAATGCTTCATCAACTTACACAATGGTCAAATGAGTTGATAAATAGTTGAAAACATAGGTTAACACATTAAAATATTAATACATAAAATATACATACTGGTGTCGGATCGGTTTCAAAGAAACATAATTTATGTATTATAACATCTTTCCAAACCCATTCTCTAATAATTAGATTAAAAAGTTCCTGCTACTTCATTTGGAAATGATTTATGCACATAGCAAGGCCCTAATTTACAAAATATTATTATATTATTATTTTTAGTATTTATAAATTTGAAAAAATGACACTTATACATGGAAATAAAAGCCGGGTACATTTGGCTTAGGGTGCCAATTTTCGACCACTTAGCTATCCTGGTTTTGTACTGTGTTCAGGTTAATTATTCACTCATAGCTTAGGGCAAAGTCTGTGATGGACCTGTGTATACAATCGGTGGCTTTGGTGTTATTTATAGTTTATTATTATTATTATTTTATTATTATTATTATTATATTAGCACCGCGTCTTACTACCCGTTCGGGTTATACGCACTTACGCTAATGTGTAATGGTAGGGTGATTGTGAGATGAAATGAAGGACCTACAGTTTAACGTGGGATCCGAACCACGGTGGAGGCCTGGCATTCCCCACATTCACAAGATGTCTTGTCAGAGGTGAAGGAAGGGTTTGGTAATCAGATAAATCTGTGCCGGGACCGAGGATTGAACCCCGGCCGCCAGCACAGAAGTCTGACACCTTACCCCTAGACCACCAGGTCACCAATATAGTTTATTGATTAGTTTGATAATAAAGACCATGTTGAGGATTGAAAATACTGAGGGGACGCGTCTCAGAAAATTCAATATTGTCCTCATATTAAGCTTAAAGAACTCACTCAAAATTATATTACTATAAAAATAAAATTATGATAATATATAATTTTAAGACTGGCCTTATTTTTACACAGAAATACAGCAACTACAATTTCCAGGAAAGGTGGGAGTGATTATTTATCAATCTTTCGTTGTAGTCACTTTCATAATTGATGATAAATACGTGTCCGTAAGCCGTAGGTAGACTTACCGGGGTTGGTTCTTTTTCATAATAGAAAACAACTGTTCATACACTTTTAGGCCCCAAACAAATATTGCATATATTTAGTGCAGAAACTCGACATTTTTAGAAAATCAATTTCTGATAAGAAAAGGGTAAAAAGTTTTGTACATAAACTTTATTTGCTACATTTACCAAAATAATTACCAGTTTACAAATGCTACAAATCCAAAGGGTGTGTTTCTAAAACGTCAATAATAAAACGGATCGAGTGACATTCAATATTTTTAATTTATATTAGGTATCTAACGTGACCTTTCTGAACAGATTGAATATCTCAGCACACAAATCTAGAACAGACATGACATCCAGCACCCCGGTCGTTAATTTATCACTGTGAAAGGGGGAAACCATATTTCACCATTGATACATTTTTCATCCATGCCAGGAATCGAATCAGGTACATTTATCTCAGTAGATAGACACGCTACCCACTGCGATAAGTTGTCGGGCCCCATTCAATGTTAGTTAAAAAAAGGCCCGTGAGCCGCACAGAATAATTTATCGGGCCACATGGGGCCCGCGGGCTGCAAGTTTGGCATGTCTAATATAAGGATTCACTTTAGCAAAAGATTAGCCTGCCGATGATGGAGAGATTGGGGTTTGAAATCCGGCCGGGTAAGCTGATGATGCTTTTTCTTTCTCTCTCCACTCAAATGCGGGTATACTTCCTCTAAATTAGAACTAGGAAATCCCCATTACGTTAGTGTAATTAGCTTAAACGCGCATAACCTTAACGGGTAGTGAAACGTTAGTGAATATAACATGTTCTCAAACAACTATATTTTTTTATCTAATATTTTAGACATCCCTGTGGCCATCAATTTGATAACCACTGAAACATAACATATACTGACTATATAAAAAGTTATCCAAAACCTATTAATCACCTCCATTGTCATTCAGGTGTGCCAACTTCATGAAAAAACACATCCCTTCTTCTCCATGAGCTAGTGCTTTCCTTCCTTTGTTTGAATCCCCTCTCTCCTCCCCTGATGTAAGGGTGAGGTTCGGAAGTTTCTATTGGCACGTGAGGTGTGTTCTAACAGCTCGGCCCAATGTTAGACCTGTGAGGGATTGGGTGGGTGGGTGGGGGAGTATCACCCATACTAGTCACATGTTTCGTGAATCACCTCCCTTCCCTGCACCCTCGACTAGTCAACCCCCTCACCAACTCTCCATGGCAATCCCCCTGACCAGTCCACAAGAGAAAGAGGGCCACAGTGCGACAAGCGCTCAAGTCGACTGCAATCAATACGCGTGGATGTGAGGGGTTACTGTGTGTTGAAACACGTGAGTAACGATCAAATAAGGAATTGATAATCATCCCAAGGGATTCAGGATGTATACTAATATAATTAGAGTAGAGTGGAGCAAACCTATTGATTGTTGTCTAACTCGAGGCACTGTTTTTGGGTTTTTTGCCTCTAATTAAACCCCCTCATTCGTTTGGAGAAAGAATCAAGCTGCCATAATGATTGTAGCCTAAACTCAATTTGCCATTATGGTTGTGAGCTCTAATCAATCCGTCACATTGATTGGGGTTCTTCATCAATTTGCTACATTGGTTATAGGATATAATCAATTTGTCCCATTGGTTGTGGTTTTTAATAAAACTGTTACATTGGTTGTGGTATATAATCAATTTGTCACATTGGTTGTGGTTTTTAATAAAGAGGTTACATTGGTTATTGACTAATTAAGCCATAATATTTATTTGGGGTTTGAAAAAAAACAACATTTTTTTATGTAGGGCTCAAATCAATGTTACGCTCAAAATGTAATTTAATTTCTAATTGTTTATAAAAAATATGTAATCCTTGTATTGTGTTTGGATATTGGATAGGTTGAAATATATTTATTAAGAAATAAAATACACCCATGTAATTAATATTGAGAGAGTATAAAGGTAGCGCTGATTGTAGGAATTTGAATATGTCATTGCTTACGTCACCCAGTAGCCTACACAGCAGTTATATTTTAATACGAAGGCTGCAACACAAACGTGTTGTTTTTAAATAAGCAAAGAAATGAAGTTAAGTGGACATTGTTGTGGATTGTAAAGGTTAATTTATTGTTTAAAGTTCCAAAATGAGACAAGATTTTTTTTATGATACAAGTTTGTCTTCCATATAGCGATGTGTATATAACGCGCCGGCGTGTATAATGATTATATCACAGGGTTAGCTGATCAGATGGCTTTTTTTTTCCATTGTGCGCGTCTCTATATTATCTTTACATTACATATAATGAGATATTTAATTAATATTTTTGCTCATGATGTATGTAACTTTGTTCAAAACAGCCTCACTAATAAAATAAAACAAACAAAAGTTAATGTTATAAATTGGAAGGAAGCATTATTGATGTTTATTACGAAACTAGTGTGTGTACTCGTTTTTTCGTAGAGGAATCTTTTTAAATAGCTTTGTTAATTTTTGTCCATAAAATTAACCACAGGAATATTAACCAAAGGTGACTGGTGGTCTAGGGGTAAGGTGTCAGACTACTGTGCTGGCGGCCGGGGTTCAATCCCCGATCCCGGCACAGATTAATCTGTTACCAAACCCTTTCTTCACCTCTGACAAGACATCTTGTGAATGTGGGGAATGCCAGGCCTCCACCGTGGTTCGGATTCTACGTTAAACTGTAGGTCCTCAATTTCATCTCACAATCACCCTACCATTTCACATTAGCGTAAGTACGTATAACCCGAACGGGTAGTAAGATGCAGTGCTAATAATAATAGTAACCAAATCTTAAATTATGTTAAAATATATCAATCATTTATTGGTTTAAATCGTGAAATAGGCTGACTAATACAAAATGTCAACATAAAGATATAATTTTAACATGTTTTAGAAGCTGACATTTCTTTAGAAGATTAAGTTTTAACTCTATATACTTTGAACTCTCGTCTGTTGGTGCTAATAAAATAGAAAGAAAATGGTCATAGGATAAACATTTGGTTGTTAAAAGGTTGTGATTAAATACAATCAACATTATTTTAGCTCGCATTTAACCCGTTTAACCTTTTTTACATCCTGTTTACCTTTTTCTACAATGTCCACCTCATGCCCTTTTTATTGTGCAATTTTTACACCTTTTAAGTATTTTACCCTTTTTACCCTAAATAAAACCTTTCGTGCCTTCACACTATTTTCTTAATTTTTACTTTTTCTGCCCTTTTTACCCTATTTACCCTAGCTTCATTCTCGATAAATAAGTACAAACATTCTAAGAATATAGAAGTATAGCCATACATATCTTGTTATCGATACTGTTCTCTGGATACGAGTACGGTATCGATACCTCGATACTACATTCCTACTACATAGTGAAACAATTATATCGCAAAGTATCGCGGACTAGTTTAGCCATTGCTTTCTTGTCGACGGTCAACTGTGAAAATCAACATATTTATTAGTAAGCTTTACAAGATTGGTAGAACTCTCGTCCATAGTATAATACAGTTTAGCTTCATTTATTACTAACAGAATAGCTCGACAGGAGAATCTTTGCTTAGTTTGTTGTTTAGTATCCTATTTAAAAAAATCTTTATCAAAGAACTGTCCTTCAAATACTCCACAGTCCACTGGGTTACGCTGTATTTTTTGTTTTCAAGTGAAAGTGAAGTCTTGGCACAATCATATTTAGAGAATAATTCTTGCGGAGCTGATTTATAATTAGTGGATCCTTCCCTGAGAGTATGTGGTTAAGGTAGGGTAGTAGGGGACGCAAAAAGAGGCCAGTGTTTTCGCAGTTTTAATATCAAAGTATATTTCTAGTCAAAATAAATCAAATATTACTGTACGAGAAACATAGAGTTTAACTTTCTTCACATGGTGATATAAACAGTTGTTGAATATATGTCAAGGGTATCCTGGAATTTAATGACAACTTTTTCTCGTCATTTAAAAAGTTTATCATCTAATGCCGCTATGCTGATATATTTAATAACTGTTGAAATAACCATGTAAAAAAAACTATACTCTATGTTTTTACTGGAGCAATATTTTATTTATTTTGCTCCCCAAAAAACGTTTTTCTATAAAAACTGCAAAAAAAACTGGCATTTTCTCGCGTCCCATACACTCCCACCTTAATGATTGACATCACGTCTCCAAATAAGGACACTCGCTTTATCGCAGGATCACTCCAACTTGGTTATTATTATAAAGGAAATGGTTATTATTTTACCCTATAAGGTTCTAGCAACAATTAAAGCAATTCAATAATCTAAATTGAATTAATATAAGACGTGTAATATTTATTTTATGTCATAACATTATATTTATACGTTATAGCATTATAGTCCGATGCTAGAAAACGTTGACTACTTTTCTTCCGAATACAAAATAACATAATCTAGCGTCAACTAATAACTAACACACGATGGTCAAGATAAAATAGTATATTGAGACACTGAGTATCCGAACCACCAAGTAATTCTGTTAATATACGCCGCGCACGGTTAAAACCGAACAAGGCTAAAGATTTAACTTCTGAATCTAAAATAAGATTCTTATAGAATATTCCAGCAACAATACTTCCTTCTGTTACATGTTTTGTTTAGAAGCCCATTATATTGATTATAGAGACTAACCATATCTCCGTGGTCTTGTCGCTTCTACCACCCATTCCTCCTTCCCCCACCCCTCTTTCCCTCCACATATGTCCCACGAATCGCACCCTTGACTCAGTGCAGCGTTATGTCTAATCTGGTGGTGGGGGTTGGTAAAAAACAACAACATTGGAACGACTCTAGTCCCTTTAAATTACAGTAGTCTGTGACATCACATCGTTAAACTATTACTGGTTACAATACAGATTACTAACATCTGTCACTCGCATTGGTGGGCACGCAGACTAAACATCAGCCTTGTCTAGTCTGGTGACTGATCTGCTGACGATCTGGAGGTCGAGAGGGATTGTAGGTTCGAATATTAACTGGGTGTACTGAGTGAGGTTTCAACTAATTGGTTCCTCACCCTCTCTATACACAAATGTGGCCACATTTTCTCTTGAATCCCACCCTCCTCGTCCATCCCCACTGCCGTAATTAAATACGGCTATATTGAACAGGTAGACGGTATACGGGATAGATAAAAACTAAACTATGTTACTAGATACTTTATTTCATGATTACACAATTTAATCAATTAATTTACAAAATAACTATCATATTTAAAATTAATTATTCATTAATTAGTATTAAACTATGGATGGTCACTAATCACTCCTTATTAAATAGATGCATCAATTTGTTATTTAATTTAAAAAATACGTATCTAATAATGTACGGTAGAGCAGTCGTTCATTAGTATAATTTAAAATAATAATTAACAATTAACGTAGAATATTGTTAGTATTCAAGTATAGATTGAAAAGTACTCCCCATACAAATGTGATTTAAATAATCCGGCTCATGTTAACAAACACAAACTTTATTTTTATTGGAAGGAGGAGAGTTTTTGAAGGCCTCAAATCTACAAAATTATTTAAAACTAATGCTACTCATCATTTGTATAGTTTGTAAAAATTTGTTCCAAATGTTTATAATTCTCTAAATGGTAAATAACACTAAAAAACATCCTTATCCGGCCGTACCAAGGCTGGGGGTTTTCGGGGAGTTAACTATCCTCCTCCATTATTTTTTTTTACTAATAATAATATTTGTTTTCATTCCTCTTAAACCCTCAGGCGTTTATAAAGTTCATAATACCTCAACCCTAATCATATTTAAAAGCTCAACCCTAATTATGTTTAAAGTCTTCAAATTACCTAAAGATGAATTTATTTTTTTAAACTGCTTGCCATATACTTTTTAGAAGATCTAACCCTAGACCACCGAAGACAAAACCCCACCTGCCAATCTCCACTAAAAAAATCTAGATATCACTTTGAATCAGCTATTTAAAATTATATTTCAACAAATAAATAGAAGTAAACTATTTAATCCATAGTTCGGTGTGCGCTAGCGAACTGAAATCTGACCCGGGAGACTGGGTTCAACTATCGACTGGGTGAGATGGGGTCGATTGTTAGTATATTCCAGGCGAATATTATCCTTACTAAAAGGATATATTTACTGTGAATATGTTAAAAATCCCAAATCAGTCAGTAGCGCGTCTTACTACTGAACTAAAGGCCCACAGGTTTGACTATCTGTGTAGTTGAAAAAAGGTATTATTGCTGAAATTGGGGCTTCCCCCTTCACGCTAATGAATTAACAACTGGGTTATTGGGTGCTGTGTCTGTATTTCTCAAAAAAATTGAACTAGAGATTTTGATAAATGTCGACGTTTCATGACCTCTGAAACCAAATAGTGGATTTCGCAATCCCGTCCGTCTGTGACTCAGTCAAAAGCCGAAATTATTTTACCGATTGGGCTGAAGCTTGGTATCTATGGTTTTCATAAAGTTCTCCCTGAGGGTTTTATGGAATTAGGTATCTAACCCTAAAATTAAGGGCGGTTTACTGAAGGACTGAAAGAAAGAAAAAAAAATTCTCAAAATCTGCTCTAACAATTTTTATTAAATTTTACAGCCAGACACTGTTCATCATTATAAACAAGGTGACACTTCTCATTTTCTCATGAAAATGACTTTGAGGGCACTTTACTTTGGGGACGTTTTTCAATTTTCATCATTTCTCCACAAATATTTGAGATACGAAATAACTTATCAATGTAAAGTCGTAGAACTGAATTTGATTCCTATGCTCTTTGGTGGAAAAATATGTTTCTCTTTTCTCAATTTTTCTGTAACAGTGTTCCTAGTTCCTAATGCCACGGAGTGAGTAAGTAACAGTGTTTATTATTTCATTAATAATCTTTATTGTAGTGTTTCTACAACAAATTTATAACTTTACTATCTCACTTCACAAATCTTATGAGTTTTAGTGTCTATTTCAAGATAAAAGCAGGAGAAAGTCAATGCGGTGCACCGTAACATTTAAAAAAAGAACGTGAATGTCATATACATCTAGTTAAAAAACAATGTAGGTTTGCAAAATATGAACATCCCCGAAGTATTTGAATGACCTGTAAACTGTTGAGTCCTGGATTGGAAGTGTGGATAACATCTTGAATCTAACCCTTTGGGTGGTAGGACGGGGACTTTTGGTCGCTTGTCCTATGCAGATCATCCTCTATCTGCGCGCTATTTGTGTGATAGTTGCGAGGGCGCCTACCTAGCCGACCAGTGGGAGACAAAGCGCTAATACCCCTGGATACGGTCCAGAAACTGTCCCCCGTCATCATAGTCATAATAACAACCTCCTACAGGAACCACCTCTGCTTGGCTACAGTCTAGCTTGGGTAAGTTGAGAGTGGTGGTGTTAGCTCTGACACCATCATAACAACCTCCTACAAGGACCACCTCTTCTTGGCTACAGTCTAGCTCGGGTAAGTTGAGAGTGGTGGTGATAGCTCTGACACCATCATAACAACCCCCTACAAGGACCACCTCTGCTTGGCTACAGTCTAGCTCGGGTAAGTTGAGAGTGGTGGTGTATAGCTCTGACACCATCATAACAACCTCCTACAAGGACCACCTCTTCTTGGCTACAGTCTAGCTCGGGTAAGTTGAGAGTGGGGATGTTAGCTCTGACACCATCATAACAACCCCCTACAAGGACCACATCTGCTTGGCTACAGTCTAGCTCGGTAAGTTGAGAGTGGTGGTGATAGCTCTGACACCATCATAACAACCTCCTACAAGGACCACCTCTTCTTGGCTACAGTCTAGCTCGAGTAAGTTGAGAGTGGGGGTGTTAGCTCTGACACCATCATAACAACCCCCTACAAGGACCACCTCTGCTTGGCTACAGTCTAGCTCGGGTAAGTTGAGAGTGGTGGTGTTAGCTCTGACACCATCATAACAACCCCCTACAAGGACCACCTCTGCTTGGCTAGAGTCTAGCTCGGGTAAGTTGAGAGTGGTGGTGTTAGCTCTGACACCATCTTAACAACCCCCTACAAGGACCACCTCTGCTTGGCTACAGTCTAGCTCGGGTAAGTTGAGAGTGGGGGTGTTAGCTCTGACACCATCATAACAACCCCCTACAAGGACCACCTCTGCTTGGCTACAGTCTAGCTCGGGTAAGTTGAGAGTGGTGAGGTCAGCTCTGACACCATCATAACAACCCCCTACAAGGACCACCTCTGCTTGGCTACAGTCTAGCTCGGGTAAGTTGAGAGTGGTGGTGTTAGCTCTGACACCATCATAACAACCTCCTACAGGAACCACCTCTGCTTGGCTACAGTCTAGCTCGGGTAAGTTGAGAGTGGTGAGGTCAGCTTTGACACCATCATAACAACCCCCTACAAGGACCACCTCTGCTTGGCTACAGTCTAGCTCGGGTAAGTTGAGAGTGGTGGTGTTAGCTCTGACACCATCATAACAACCTCCTACAAGGACCACCTCTGTTTGGCTACAGTCTAGCTCGGGTAAGTTGAGAGTGGTGAGGTCAGCTCTGACACCATCATAACAACCCCCTACAAGGACCACCTCTGCTTGGCTACAGTCTAGCTCGGGTAAGTTGAGAGTGGTGGTGTTAGCTCTGACACCATCATAACAACCTCCTACAAGGACCACCTCTGCTTGGCTACAGTCTAGCTCGGGTAAGTTGAGAGTGGTGAGGTCAGCTTTGACACCATCATAACAACCCCCTACAAGGACCACCTCTGCTTGGCTACAGTCTAGCTCGGGTAAGTTGAGAGTGGTGGTGATAGCTCTGACACCATCATAACAACCTCCTACAAGGACCACCTCTGCTTGGCTACAGTCTAGCTCGGGTAAGTTGAGAGTGGTGAGGTCAGCTCTGACACCATCATAACAACCCCTACAAGGACCACCTCTGCTTGGCTACAGTCTAGCTTGGGTAAGTTGAGAGTGGGGGTGTTAGCTCTGACACCATCATAACAACCCCCTACAAGGACCACCTCTGCTTGGCTAGAGTCTAGCTCGGGTAAGTTGAGAGTGGTGAGGGCAGCTCTGACACCATCATAACAACCCCTACAAGGACCACCTCTGCTTGGCTACAGTCTAGCTCGGGTAAGTTGAGAGTGGTGGTGTTAGCTCTGACACCATCATAACAACCTCCTACAAGGACCACCTCTGCTTGGCTACAGTCTAGCTCGGGTAAGTTGAGAGTGGTGAGGTCAGCTTTGACACCATCATAACAACCCCCTACAAGGACCACCTCTGCTTGGCTACAGTCTAGCTCGGGTAAGTTGAGAGTGGTGGTGTTAGCTCTGACACCATCATAACAACCTCCTACAAGGACCACCTCTGCTTGGCTACAGTCTAGCTCGGGTAAGTTGAGAGTGGTGGTGTTAGCTCTGACACCATCATAACAACCCCCTACAAGGACTGCCTCTGCTAGGCTACAGTCTATCTCAGGTAAGTTGAGAGTGATTGGCTCTAACTCACTATTATTTTACCCTCGATACATTTTTACTAGTGCGTTTAGCGTTAGCGGTTTTCTTTTCCTTGTTCTGGTTTTTTCTACCCTTCCGGGATATCCGCATATTTACTCGTATATTACTTATAGGCTAGGGATGAGAAAGGTAGAATTTAGAAGAACTGTATCCATATTTGCATGGAAAAAGAGTGGAAGGACTGTAGGGCAAAACACCACTTCATTACACTTGTCTGGGAGCCAAATCCCATCCTTCCTTTTAGCGATAAACAGGGTTGATGAGACTGACGCTTTTGTCTGCATTGCCACTGATGGTGGTCCCAAATGTTATTATCAGCCTAACTTTAGAGGTAAGAGTCAAGAGGGTATTTCAAACTAAATACACCCACATTAGTGGGGAGAAAGGATAGTAATACCACATTGAACCCCCCCCCCCCCCTCAGTGGAATACCCTCCCTTTAACAGTAACAAAGGGCAGGGTGAGTCCTAACGCGTTAGACCGCTAGACCACCGTCGCGGGTAATACATGTGGTGTGAGGGAGATAGACACGAGGACTAATTACCACCCAAGAGAGACCGATAGATGGGATAAGCCGTGTAGAGAGGGAAAACAAATCATTATGTGTGTTTTTGGTTAGTAAATAAAGTAGGGGTGAGCACCGTGGTCAAATAACTATTATTTTCCCCCACTGCTTCTTAGTACCCATCCGGTCTATGTACATAAATTATGCTAGTAAGTTAGGGATGAAGAAGTTGTGGTTTGGAGGAAATGTTCCATCATTTGCTTGGAGGGAGCATATACTACTAGAGTAGCCCTATCACTTCTTTGGTGCTGACTGACAGCTCACAGCTGACAGCTGACACCTTTGAAAAGTTACCAGACCAAATTGTGTATCCCTACACCGAACCATATGATCTGCAAAAACATATTTTTAGCAACTTTCACTTCTGACAGTCAAAATTTAGGTATATACCTAAATGTTGTTTGTCAGAAGTCAGCTGTGAGCTGTCAGTCGGCACCAAAGAAGCCACGGGGCTACTGTACTTTTTAGCACCATGTCTTACTACGCTTTTGTACTAATTACGCTAGTGATATTAGAGATTAGGAAGGTTTAATTTAGAAAAAAGTGTACCCACATTCGGGTGGAGAGAGAGTGGAAATTATTTAGGGAAAACCACCCTGATTCCCCCCGACTGGGATAAAATCACGATCTGCTCATCATCGACAATCTAGTCTATTACGAGAGTAACGCCCTAGACCATGTGGCTACCGAAGCGGGTAAAAACTACTTAAAAGACCCTACCTAGCACACCCGGCAGGGATTAAAACCCTGATCTCTCTCTCCATCACTGACAAACTAGACTAAATGTGACTGACATTTAGTCCGAGTGCCCATCAATGCTGATGTTAAGAGAATTAGGACTAGATTCATAGTCAGACTTAGTCCGCCTCAAGTGCGGTTTGAAACCAAACAAAAGACACCTGCCTGGACTCGAAGGGAATGGGCCAGTTCACCCTGGTCTAGATAGGTGTCGTCTTGAACTTGTTTGTTTTTTTAGCACCGTGTCTTACTACCCGTTTGGTTTATACATTTTTTTTACTAATTACGCTAGTGGTTTTAGGGATTAAGGAGGTTATATTAGAGCCAGTGCACCAGCATTTGCCTGGGAAGAGTGGAAAACTATTTTGGATAAACTTTCCTCAGAAAACCTGACCTAGATTCGAATCTCAATAGATCCTCGTCATCAGCATTCTAGTGTACTGTGAAGGTAGTGCAATATGGCTTCGAGCCACACTTGAGGTGCACTAAGTTTGACTATGAATTTGGCTCTTAGGCTATATAATTTATACATACATATTATGTGATGCCTAAAATAAAATCATGTTTGTTTATTGGTTCTTCCTATTCATCTGATAGGCTACTACCAATTTGTAATACAGTCCAATTGACCTCGGTGGTCTTGCGGTGGAGTGTTTGACTTAGGACCCGATGTACCAGGCTGGGTTGATGACATTTTCTTGAGAGATAAAATGTATAGCACAACTTCCTTCGGAGGAGAAGTAAAGCCGTCGATTCCTGGTCGATTATGGCGTATAAAAGAACGAGAAAGGGACGTTCGTCAGTTATATTTAAAGAGTGAGGAACCGACGGTTAATTTGTTTCCTTTTCTTGGGGGGGTTACCAAGATGACGAAACAGAGTCGCCGACCTAACTAACAAGTGGAAGAAACAAAAAGCTCCTATTTCCTTCTCAATAGTTTGAATTTGGCAGGTTCCTATTGGTTCAAATTCAAACAAGATGAAGAATGTTAGGGATGTAATGACCGGTAAGACGCGGTCCAAACGAGGTAATAAGCAGGGTTGTGCCGGGTAATTCAGGAACTTTTGTTGAAATTACAGCCAGACTTGGGTGAAAATGTAGACGCTCATTTTACACTAACTTTAGGATGACTTTGTTTCCAAATATAGCACTAATACTTGTAGTAGGAGTCAGTGCTATATTTTCTTAATAATTGATTTAGCCATGTATCATTTGTTTAAAGGTGTAATTCTTTTTTAAGTCAATGGAGCAATGTATATTTTACAATATATTAAATGCAATAAAATTTACACAATAACATCACTATTTTAAAGGCCAGATAAAATATTTAAAAAATGAGTATAACAAATGCTGAAAGGCAAAATGAAAATACTAAGGCTCTGTGAGTATTTGTATTTCGATCTTCAGGCCGTTTTTTCATTAAGGTTCGGGATCAAGGTCGACAGTTTTGTAAGCTCATCATTTTCAAGCGTCCTTTTGTAATGCAATGGTAAGTAGATAGGCTATTTAATTTAAATGATATCGGCAGTTTCACTTATAAATCATTCGGTAAATTAAAATGTATATCCAAGCTCACGTTAATAACTTAATGGAGCCCTAAAACTACTTTTTACCTCTAAAATAACTCAATATTTTTGTCCATTTTGAATTATCTTGCTATTGAAGTTACATTGCCATGACAAGGCAATGAGAATAAAATTAGTTAAATATATCACTACATACTTGAATATATATTATATATATATATATATATATATATATATTTTAATATTTCTAGGTGACCTGGTGGTCTAGGGGTAAGGTGTCAGACTTCTATGCTGGCGGCCGGGGTTCAATCCTCGGTCCCGGCAAAGATTTATCTGATTACCAAACCCTTCCTTCACCTCTGACAAGACATCTTGTGAATGTGGGGAATGCCAGGCCTCCACCGTGGTTCGGATTCCACGTTAAACTGTAGGTCCCTCATTTCATCTCACAATCACCCTACCATTACACATTAGCGTAAGTGCGTATAACCCGAATGGGTAGTAAGACGCGGTGCTAATAATAATAATAATAATAATAATAATAATAATAATTTATATTTCTAGATCGTCCAATTTTAAAATTATTATTTTAATTTAATTAATGGTTGATGATAATACATATTGATTGTTTTCGAACCTAAGATATTTATAACATGTATTAATGCGTTCAACTACAAAACTGGCATTAGTTACTATATAGTACAACTGCGCATAGAGGAATGGAATTGGAACAGAAGAAGTGACTATGCACAACTATTACATAAAGGACTAATAAATGAAATATGAAACATTCAATATTTCTAACTGATTGTGATTTTACGTTTTATTAAAGGGTAATTAAGTTAACTGAGGCTCATTTTGGGGAAATGTAAGCTCAATTTTACTAACTTTTTTGGTAAATTTTACTGTACAGTACTGTACAGTTTATTTCTTCTATTATATTATTATTTGAGTGTTGTTCTTATTTTTATATATATTTTTTCAAGTATTAGTTCTAATATAAAAAACAAATACTAAGCGTATAACCCGAACGGTTACTAAGGCGCGGAGCTAAAAAAAAACAAGAAATAAAGTGTTTACACCTTTTTTTTCAATAGTTTTAACTATTATAAAAATGAGTGTATTATTATTTTTAGAACATGTGTTGTTTTCACATATTTTTAAAATCTCACATTTTAAGGTGTGGTGCTTACATTTTTTATTGGTTTTGACCGATAAGCTTATAAATAAACTATTATACTTTTAAAATAAATTAATATATTCTTAACACTTTAAAATTATGCATATACTCGTACTCAACTAAAACTTGGGAGCTTTTTGGAATACTCGACTCGAAAGAATAAAAGATGCTCGCAGACCCTAGAAAATGCCTTCCCGGAAAAATGTGTAGACCCTTTTTCTCTCGCTTATAGAAATTCTCTTGTGCTGACATAATCGATAGGTTCAGAAAGTGCAAGTTAAATACCTCAAATAGATAGATAATACAGTCTAATTTTAATAAGAAGAACCTTTTAGAAAATACTGTTCAGACGTATCTGTATTTTAAATTTGGACTGTACCAGAGTTGGCTGTTAGTTGTGTCATGACAGGGAGTAAGCAGTTATTTAACATTTTTAAAATAAAAATTATCTTTATGTATTTATATGGCAAGCTGTGTGTTCTTCAGTTTCAACTTTTAACCGATGGTATTAATTTTGACATGTCTGTCAATGTTGGCGAATCTTATTTCGTTTTTACATTCGCTGAATGATCATCTTTATGGTGCTCCGTCTATAGGTTTGTTGTCTTAATTTGTGTAAGACTGATTTCTCATTTTAAAAACTTATATTAAAAATAGGAAGCTATGAAATATATTATTCATTGCAATTGATTTGATAGTTTAAATAGTTATACTTTCCCCTAAATTTTTACTCGTCATTCAAGAACTCGGCCTTTGTTTGAGCTAGACAAACTTTAAAGTGCAGTTAAATTGTTCATCGTTTCTTAATGTAAGTTAAAAAAAATAAAGATTAGTTATTTACCAGTGGTATTAAACGTGCACTTTCTAAACGAACATCTTTAGGATAGCCATTAGAGAAACTAGCCTTTTTAAAGATAATGATATGTTGTAACTACAAGGCGATAAGTTTTTAGCTACTTAAAGACAACAATTAATTAATTTACTTCATATATATTATATATTTTTTCTCATTCCTTTCTAGTTCCTTTCTCTGTCAGAACGTGGGGGTTTACGTTACATATATAACCATATCGCATACAATGTTCTTAACTAAATTTGACCTCAGTTTTGGGTTGACAGTTGTGACATAATTATGATAGTGAGCTCTTCCTAAAATAAGCTAGAAAATGAATTATTCTCTTAAAGCTCAAACGTTAGCTAGAAATATTCACATAATTTAATACTTCTTATGTATGTAATAATAATAATACTGGGAAAGTAAATAATTATATATATATATATATTCATAAAACATAAAATATTAAAAGATAAAATATAGGGGCATCACTGTTCAGTGACCAATGGGCACTTCTTAAGGTGGCCGTCTACCGAAGCGTTAAGAGGCGTTGTAAATATCCAGAAATGCATAATAATTGCTTGAGAAAAGTTTTTTTTTTAAATTGTTCATGCCAAAATGGAGTTGAAAGTTATGAACACGATCATGTAATTATAGGATTAAAAGTCTTTCATATAAATATAATAATTAGAAAAACCTGAGAATATAAATTTATCTCATTTCAACTACGTTCAACGCGAAATCTTTGAATTCTAAAATAAAAGTAAATTCTTTGAAACAAACCTCTATCAAATACAATAAATCATAGTTTAAACGGCGAATATAGACAATTCTAAAACAATTGATGATTGTTTTAGTGATTCTGAAGCTGCCATTCCTATAAGTGAGATATGAGGAAGTTTACCTCAAGTAGGTGGCAATCTAAGGGGCCGTTTCAGCGTCAGCCGGTTATTATCAATATATTTTGAAGTAATTTTATATCTAAAATAAAACAAGAAAAAGTGACTAAGTAGAAATGCTTGGAATAGTAAGTAAAATAAAATAAAAAATTTTCAAAATGGTTCACCTTAATGTAAATATGTAAAATCGAGCATTGTAAGAATATAAATAATTACTATGATTATGTAACTAAAAATAAATTAATATATATATATAATTTTATTTATAAACCAGAATAATGTTTTTTAATCTGTCTTAAATTATATTTTAATTTTTAATCCAATTAATTTTGTTAATAATAATAATAATAATAATAATAATAATATTTAGCACCGCGTCTTACTACCGTTCGGTTTATACGCTTTAAGTACTAATTACGCTAATGGATTAGGAATTGGGAAGGTTTTAATTAGAGGAAGTGAATCCGCATTTGCGTGGAGGGATAGTGGGAAGCAATTTAGGAAAAAAAAACTCCAGTTCACCGGACCGAGATTCGAACCTCGATCTCCCCGTCCTCAGCAATCGAGCTCAACACGACAAGCGCGTTAGCCAACTACGCCACCGAGGCGGGTAATTTAACTTTGTTAATAAGGTGCACCTATAAAAATGAGTCATTAATTCAGAAAGTTAATTAACAGGTCTTACGGTCTCATGTATATACAGGCTTGCTGTGACTTTAACCGCATGTTTTCCCACTCTTCTTACACGTAAATTCGGGTACATTTACTTTTAATTCTACCTTCCTCGCCCCGACCCGAAATTGTAAAATATAAAACAAACCTGTAACGTAGTAAGACGTGGTGCACGTAATTATTCTTATATAAGGGAATTACATAAATTGAGTGACTTTTAAGAGACTGCCTGAGTCTGGCTGCAAATAAGTTGGGGAAATAAAACCTCAAAGTTCTCAGTCAGGACTCGCACCCCTGACTCTCGAATAAGAATAGTCGACACATGTGGCAGATATGCGTCTCACGCCACTGGGTAACGTTTCCATATTTACAGTTTGCATGAAATACCAATTTATGGAACACAAGACAATATAAAGAAAAAACAATAAAAGGTAGCTTAAAAAAAATTCAGCACAAAATTAAACAATGATTAATTAAAGCCACATCCCCCCTTTGCGTTTTTTTTTAGAGAGAACAAACAATCCAGCTTTTGAAAACTTTCCCTCACTGTTGTCATGGGAGAATTGACGGGGTTCTATATCATTATTATGTTTGATTCATTCTGTATTTGTATTTTATATTTACAAAATTAAACAACATGCTTCTATTGTTTTAATTATACAGCCACTCATTCACGTGAACATGTCCATGTTTAGTAGAAAATAATGTAAAACTGAAGACTTTAACTCTCAAATTTTACTAAAATATTTTGATTTAAAATTATTACTGGTAGTCACTCCTTTTATATTTCACGTTTAGTATTAAATATATTTTAATAAACTTGTCATATTGTTACCTAAATAATGACAAGGGTGCTAGCATATTTATTACCATCTCTTTACTCGAGCTCGGAAGACTCTGGCTTATATCTCGTCCGGGTGTGTTAAGTTTTGTTAGGGTGGAATGGGGTCTATGAAACTGTTTTTAATACAAAGATCCCATCTTTCTAGACAATACTGGTGCGTTTACTTAAATTTATAACTTTTAATATCGTATTCACTAATAACCAACACACTGAAGGAACTACTAATAATAGCTATGAAAGTATTGGTTAATGACTAACTTATGAAATGAATCATAATTGAGAAACAAACTAACTCACTTGTCATAAATGGGTTAGGAATTGGGAAGGTTTATTATAGATGAAGTGAAACCGCATTTGCATGGAGGGAGAGTTGAAAACCATTTAGGAAAACTACACCCAGATCACCCGAAAGTGATTCTAACCTCGATATCCCCGTTCTCAGCAGTCTATCTCAACACGAAACTAGCGCGTTAGCTAACTACGCCACCGAGGTAGGTAGGGATATAAAAGCCTCTGTGTCATTATATATGAAAAAATATCCCACCCAACACCCCTGTCCGTGGTGTCTTTCTACCGAGATAAGGGTCCCAGGTTTGATTCTAAGCATGGCTGGAAAATGTATCTTTTTAAAAATGTGGTTTCCCCTATCACAGTGATGAATTAACGGCCGGGGGCTAGGTGTTGTGTTTGTTCTAAATTTAAGTTAGTTTATTAGCCGTATAGTGATATAATCAGTTGGGTTAGAAAGTGAACGTTAAATAACTCACAATAAAGACACCCCCAGTGTATCCAGACGGTCTCCGAGCCCCCTCCTTTCCCCAAATTTCTTCTCCATCCGATAATAGAAATAAGATGACCAAGTGTAAAGTGAGTTTAACTTTAAGACCACAAGGCCACCAGTGCGGGTTTAAACCTGAGTCATTCTTGTAACAGCTTGGTGCAGGACGTGCTTATTAATATTCGCTGTAGGTCTAGACAGGCTTCGACTTGCATTTTTGTAAGATTATTATTATTATTATTATTATTATTATTATTATTATTATTATTATTATTACCGCGTCTTACTACACGTTCGGGTTATACGCACTTACGCTAATGTGTAATGGTAGGGTGATTGTGAGATTAAATGAAGGACCTACAGTTTAACGTGGAATCCTAACAACGGTGGAGGCCTGGCATTCCCCACATTCACAAGCTGTGATTAATACACTTCTTGTCAGAGGTGAAGGAAGGGTTTGGCAATCATCTAAATCCGTGCCGGGACCGAGGATTGAACCCCGGACCGCCAACCTTACCCTTAGACCGCCAGGTCACCTTTTATTGTAAGAACTTCCAATACCTCCCTTTTATAAAATTATGTAGTTTGATTAATTAATTTTGATTGGAACATTCATCGGGTAAAAAATCAATGTCGCTTCATTAAATTTACACTATTTTTTAAGTTTGTATCGCAGGAGATATATAATTAAAACTTTGATTTTCAGAGTTAGATGTAAGTATAGGACAAGTTACCAATCAATTTTTAAAGATTTTTGGATATCTGGGGATAGGCTTGCTTAGTATTGGTAACAATTTAGGGAATGATTTAAGCCAGTGTTTGTGTGTGGTCAATGTCTTACTACCCGTCCATGCTATCCATATTTAATCACTCTAAATGAAAGGTAATGAGGAAACCCGATTTGGTGACCACGTGGTCTAACGCGCTACTTTCACTGTAGACTAGACTGCCGCTGACGGTGAGATCGAGGTTCGAATCTAGGTCGTTACAATGTACCCTTTTGTTATCACTAGGTACATTTCCCCGACACAACGTAGTACCATTACGTCACTAAACGGTCACGTCACCTCGCTGACCGAGAAAATTGCACTAATTGAGCTCTGGAACTCGGTTACTACCCCTCCGTTATTTTTTTCACAAGAAGACACTAATGAGTAAATTGATTAACTTAGATGGCCCACAATAGTGTAAGGTAAATGGCACAGAACACACTTAAACAGTCTAACTAATCCACTGGCCCACTGGGCACTCAAGAAACACTCTAACTAATCAATTGGCCCACCGGGCACTCAAGAAACACTCTAACTAATCCACTGGTCCACTGGGCACTCAAGAAACACTCTAACTAATCCACTAGCCCACTGGGCACTCAAGAAACACTCTAACTAATCCACTAACCCACTGGGCACTCAAGAAACACTCTAACTAATCCATTGGCCCACCGGGCACTCAAGAAACACTCTAACTAATCCACTGGCCCACTGGGCACTCAAGAAACACTCTAACTAATCCACTGGCCCACTGGGCACTCAAGAAACACTCTAACTAATCCATTGGCCCACCGGGCACTCAAGAAACACTCTAACTAATCCACTGGCCCACCGGGCACTCAAGAAACACTCTAACTAATCCACTGGCCCACTGGGCACTCAAGAAACACTCTAACTAATCCACTGGCCCACTGGGCACTCAAGAAACACTCTAACTAATCCACTGGCCCACTGGGCACTCAAGAAACACTCTAACTAATCCACTGGCCCACTGGGCACTCAAGAAACACTCTAACTAATCCATTAGCCCACCGGGCACTCAAGAAACACTCTAACTAATCCATTGGCCCACCGGGCACTCAAGAAACACTCTAACTAATCAATTGGCCCACCGGGCACTCAAGAAACACTCTAACTAATCCACTGGTCCACTGGGCACTCAAGAAACACTCTAACTAATCCACTAGCCCACTGGGCACTCAAGAAACACTCTAACTAATCCACTAACCCACTGGGCACTCAAGAAACACTCTAACTAATCCATTGGCCCACCGGGCACTCAAGAAACACTCTAACTAATCCACTGGCCCACTGGGCACTCAAGAAACACTCTAACTAATCCACTGGCCCACTGGGCACTCAAGAAACACTCTAACTAATCCATTGGCCCACCGGGCACTCAAGAAACACTCTAACTAATCCACTGGCCCACCGGGCACTCAAGAAACACTCTAACTAATCCACTGGCCCACTGGGCACTCAAGAAACACTCTAACTAATCCACTGGCCCACTGGGCACTCAAGAAACACTCTAACTAATCCACTGGCCCACTGGGCACTCAAGAAACACTCTAACTAATCCACTGGCCCACTGGGCACTCAAGAAACACTCTAACTAATCCATTAGCCCACCGGGCACTCAAGAAACACTCTAACTAATCCATTGGCCCACCGGGCACTCAAGAAACACTCTAACTAATCCACTGGCCCACTGGGCACTCAAGAAACACTCTAACTAATCCACTGGCCCACTGGGCACTCAAGAAACACTCTAACTAATCCACTGGCCCACTGGGCACTCAAGAAACACTCTAACTAATCCACTGGTCCACTGGGCACTCAAGAAACACTCTAACTAATCCACTAGCCCACTGGGCACTCAAGAAACACTCTAACTAATCCACTGGTCCACTGGGCACTCAAGAAACACTCTAACTAATCCACTGGCCCACGGGCACTCAAGAAACACTCTAACTAATCCACTATCCCACTGGACACTCAAGAAACATCTAAATAATCCACTGGCCCACTGGGCACTCAAGAAACACTCTAACTAATCCACTAGCCCACTGGGCACTCAAGAAACACTCTAACTAATCCACTAGCCCACTGGGCACTCAAGAAACACTCTAACTAATCCACTGGTCCACTGGGCACTCAAGAAACACTCTAATAATCCACTGGCCCACTGGGCACTCAAGAAACACTCTAACTAATCCACTAGCCCACTGGGCACTCAAGAAACACTCTAAATAATCCACTGGCCCACTGGGCACTCAAGAAACACTCTAACTAATCCACTGGCCCACTGGGCACTCAAGAAACTCTTTCGTCTGACACTGTTCTACCTCGTGCGTCGCATGGGCCAGCCCTGTCCTGTCCAACAATCCGTACATCACTGACCTATCCTTCTACACCCCACCTCTGATCTCAGTGGGTGTGAAGTGCCATCTTTCGGCACACATTTCAAATAGTCCACAAAGTGTGACGTAAATGGTACAGTAATGAGGGCAGATTTTCCAAAATTGTTTTCCACTCTCCTTTCATGCAAATTTGAATACACTTCCTATAAATATAACCTTTATCATCTCTAAAACCATTAGTGTAATTAGTACATAAGTGATAATACGAACGGAACATGGTGCTAAAATAAAAAGGTAATATGAGGACAGTAGGTTTGTATATGAAAAGTACTGATATTTGTGATAAAGGGTGGGGAAACCATTTGGAGACACCACCGTTGATACACACACACACACACCGGGATTTGAGCCCAGACCTCATCACTAGCAAACCAGACTAGATTGTTCAGACATTTAACATTCAGTCCTCTCGCCCACTGATTAGAGCTCCAACCTCCACCGTCTTTCCGTCATGACATGTTTACAAACAAGTTCGAGCTCGCAGACCGTGGGACACTTTTTAAAACGTTGTGTATGGGGCTAGGATTAGTTCACATTATTCATATGAGCACACGTGACTTACAAACCAAGCTAAGCAGTCTAACACTAAGTAATCAACCTCAGATCGAGATCAACAGGTTTAACCAATAGGTCTGCATTACTTATTATGTTCGGTAAGGTGGGGTGGAAGGGGACGCGAGAAAAGGACAATGTTTCTGCAGTTTTTATAACAAAATTTTTTTTTGACAAAATAATAAATATTGCTTCAATACAAACATAAAGTTCAATTTTCTTCACATGGTGATATGAACAGTTGTAAAATAGTTGTCACGAGTGTTCCGAAATTTAATGAAAACTTTTTCTCTCCATTTAAAAAGTTCTTCATCTAATTCCGCCAAGCTCATGACAGATATTCAACAATTGTTGATATCACCGTGTGAAGAAAATTAAACTCTATGTTTTTACTAGAGAAATATTTTATTTATTTTGAACAAATAAGTTTTGATATAAAACTGCCTTTTCTCGCGTTCCCTTCCACCCCACCATAATGGCGGGTGCACACAGGATGACACAAAACGTTTCGAAATCATGACACAGAAAAATAAGCAACTGTTAACTATCATTTCTTGGCATTGGTTTGTTAAGCAGTATGAAACCCTAAAGTAGAGGTAACTAAGAAATGTTCTTTGGAAAAGTAAATATAGGAACTGAGAAAGTTCCCTGACAATTTTTCTAACTTCACTCGAGTAAGTTTAGAAAATAACAAAGCACAATTAAAACAATAATGACCACAACAGTTCAAAACTTTAAGGGGATTAGCGTCACGTGGACAGTGTATCCGGCTTTACGCCTGCGCAATGACGTTTTTTCACGAAAAAAGAGAAACATATTGGATGAAACTTGAGAATAGGGAGGGCAGCTTTTTTGCTTCAACTTGTCTCTATGTGTGTTGTCTTATCTCATCGGTTTTGTTCCCTCTTGGGTCATACTGTGTGCAGCGACTTATTTGAAAGCATGTGGTCAAAGTGGAATAACACATGATGAAACACGATGACATAAAAAGGTTTCAAAACGTTTTATGTCATCCTGTGTGCACTTAAAGGAAAATAACTATAGAAATATGGTAGTGTTAACCATTTCAAAGTGTTGCTGTTTATAATAATGAGCCATTTAGATAAAAGTACCACACACGCAAATTAAATAAAACAGACTTAACAAAGACTCTGTATGTTGATAAAATATACTTGTATACCGCTAATATAGGCACGTTCTAGTTGGTGTATTGAACGTGATCAAATCCCAAAAGCTAATTTAGATTATAATTTGAGGCTTTGAGTTACGTGAATGCGATGTTATTTTCCATTTAAACTGGTTGGCAGATTTCTATCGGATTTATCGTGTTTGTTTTTTTTTTTTTTTTTTCAAGCTTCAACCTTGCAGTTATTTACACGTTCTCTTTCGTACGCAACAAAAAAATGTTATCACATCCCGCTACAAGGCCGCATACACGTTCTCTCTTGTAATCAGCAAATATTTTCATTCAATCTCGATGGAAACGTCCGAATTCCCAATGCATCGCAAAATAATGGAGGCCGTTTTAACCAACACAAAATGGCAACAGTACGGACCCTTCATATTATCTACAGTAGAATCGTGCTAGAACAGTTGGGTAACTGACAGTTATAAAAGTGACGAGATCTGATTTCATATCACGTAAATTAAATCATAGGATCTACAATGGGACCTTTTGACAAATGATAGCAGTGGTGATAAAATTAACTTTGCATCCATTACTTTTTCCAGCCTATAGTCAGTATTTATTCAAGCAATATATTTTCCACTACCGGCCTACTAGGGCTTTCGTAGCGTCATGTGCCTTACAATCTACTAGAACAGGAACAAGTGAAACAATATCCAGTCTTCGGCCGTTAATTTATCAATGTGAAATATAAACCCCATATTTTCATCAATGATAAATTATCGGCCATGACGGGAATCGAACCTGTGATTTACATCTCAGTAGGGAGATAAGCGAGCTACCAAAAGAGATAAGCAGTTGGACTGGTGTTAAAATAGTAAACCTTATATATTAACACAGTCCGGTACCTTAGCTGCTTCTTAACTAAGGTTCCCGGGTGCAATTCTCGGCACAGCTGTAAAATTTATCATTGATTAAATGTGGGTTTCCCTTTTCATAGTGAATAATTAATGGCTGGGGGCCGGGTTTTGTGTGTGCTCAAGATTTAAGGCTAGTTTAATTGTTGTTTGTGGGTGACCTGGCGGTCTAGGGGTAAGGTGTCGGACTTCTGTGCTGGGGTCCGGATGTAACATTAGCTACAAAACAAGAGGAAAGAAGACGAGATGGCATGACCTACTTACACTATTTTATCATCCAAGCGTCTCACGACGTTTCCGCAATTCAACAACAACACATCCGATAATGACCGTGACGCGTAAATAACTGACTGAGTCAACCCAAGTTCGAGAGGTGGCCGCTAGAGGTCACGGAGTGATAGAAAATTCCAAAATGTTTGAGAAAGGAAGTGATTCCAGTTCTAGTCCATCGAAGAAGATTCCCGAACATTCTCAAAGCTTCACGAACATGTGTTTGTCATGCGTATCCCTCCCTCGTGACCCAATTATGTTCCTCCCAACTGGTTCCTTCCCTTCACTTTTCTATTGGTCTAAGCGTATATAATGCCAGTATGTTGCCATCACCGGCGCTGCAGGTACTGGTTTCTAATCAAGTACTTCAAAAAAAACTTCTTATTAAAGTTAGAGAAAATAATGAGTATCACGGAACATCATTGTCAAGTTGTTGTTTTTAAGTTTTTCTTTACAAGTTCTATTTGACAAAAGTTATGTACTGTACACGTGCAACGACCATTCACGTTCCTCTCTAATATGTGACGTATGTAAAGTATCATGTGGGAAGAAATAGACCAGGAGCCGGCCGTACGAAGAACACACATGATGCGTGCCGGTAACCTGTGACAATATGTTATATTCATTCCCCAGAGCCCATAATAAGTCTCGATAGACCACTGGAAGGGGTCCCAGCTCCGGGATCGGACCCAGGAATTGTCAAAAATCTGGCTAAACCGGGAAATTAGATATAGGATTACAATCAAACAAGGGAACGTATTAGAGTGCGGCTTTCTGTGTTTTAAGTTTTGTTACTTTACAAGCTCAAAATAAATTACAGTAAAACCTTCCATATTTGGACCTCTAATATTCGAAACAGCTTACCACATTGTTGTTTGTTTATTTATTTTTCATTAGCTGAACTACAAAATAAAGGTTTTACGTTGGTTTACGTCTTTTTAACGAAGAAATTATAAATTTAGTTTAGTTTTTGTATTTAACTTTGTTATATTGAATAACCATTTATTTAAATACTGTATGTACTGTACATACATATACAAAAATTAATTTTTTGTTACTATGTATATTATGTATTTTTTTAACTTTTAACTCTTCAGAGGGTATTAATTTCATAACCGAAAATTTGTTTATCCAAAACGTGTTAAGCCCCCTTTAATTTGGCTATTAAGGATTTTACTGTGATTTTTAAAATAATTTGTTTTCAAGTTTGTTGTATTTTCTTTAAAAAAAATCTTATAAAAAACAGCTCAATGTGACTGTTTTCCAAATTAGAATACATCAAATCATGCCACAATGCGACGTCTGGTTTTAATTGAACTACCTAACCTTAGTTAGGAGTTATCCGAGTAATGAGACTGGCTCTTATATCACTGTAAAGTCATGTTCAGGCACGCTAGCTCAGCCCTATCACTTGCCGGTTTTAATTCCTGGTTGTTTTTATGGTGGTTTTCAAGTGTTTCTGTTGGGTTTTTGTCTTGTACTTCACTTCCTTTATTTCTCATTTTATCATGTCTCTGTGTGTATCGAGTGGATTTAGAAAATGAAGCAAAGGACATACAAAAATGGGATTTACAGCGAAGCGAAAGAAATGTTTGTAATATCCGGCGCATTTCATAAAAGTAAATGTGCTATCAATTTTGACATGTTAACTTTTCCCGTCTGCTCTTTTTTTTTTTTTACCCTACTTCACGTCTTACTGCCCGACCGGGATAACCAGCGGGATAAGGATCAAGTTAGCATTTAATGAAACACATATAGGAATAACAACAACTGTACATTAGACCAGGATTTTAACCCTGACCTCCCTGTTACCGGTAAACCAGACCAAATGAGACTGATGTTTGAATCTGTGTGACCAATGGTGTGAGTGTCTAGATATTTCAGGTACTCTTTCCGTGAGCCTTTTTGTTTCTAATAAATTGTCTAATGTGTTCATTTAATTCTTTCTAGCTACATTAAGCAAATGTAAATATAAGCGTCGGAGAGTTCCTAAGATGTCCTTGGTTCATTGATTTTATAAATTAAAACGCTTTCTTCCCATATTAAATACATATTTTATCACAAAATACATTTTGCAGGAAGTAAATTTTATTTTTATCCCTGCGTCTTACTATCTGTTCAAGTTATACGCTTAAGTATTATTTATATTAATGGGTTATGGATGATGACGTTTGAATTCAGAGGAAGTGTACCCGAATTTGCATGGAGAGAGTGGGGAACCATTTAGAAAATCTACCATCAGTACATAAAACTGGGATTCAAACCCCGATATCTCCGTCCTCGGAAGTCGCTTGCGATAGTGACGCCTTAGACCATTCAGCCACCGAAGCATGTCATCATAACTAGACGTGGAAAGCAAGGGTTGTTGTTGTGACATAAATAATAAATAAAATACAACCATGGAAAGCGCCTTAATGTGCGTCACGATGTTATCCCCTAGTAGTACCAACTTGTCAGTTAAAGCGCTTCCCGGCACATTTACAACTCCTTCACGTGTCGCTCGAAATGTAGCAACCCCATTCCACGCGTGGATGTCAGATGGGCCGGGCAAATGGGCGGTGATTTCGGGCGGCTTTCGACTGTGGACAGTAACCCCATTCCACGCGTAGATGTCAGATGGGACGGGCAAATGGGCGGTGATTTCGGGCGGCTTTCGACTGTGGACAGTAACCCCATTCCACGCGTAGATGTCAGATGGGACGGGCAAATGGGCGGTGATTTCGGGCGGCTTTCGACTGTGGACAGTAACCCCATTCCACGCGTAGATGTCAGATGGGACGGGCAAATGGGCGGGGATTTCGGGCGGCTTTCGACTGTGGACAGTAACCCCATTCCACGCGTAGATGTCAGATGGGACGGGCAAATGGGCGGTGATTTCGGGCGGCTTTCGACTGTGGACAGTAACCCCATTCCACGCGTAGATGTCGGATGTGCCGGGCAAATGGGCGGTGATTTCGGGTGGCTTTCGACTGTGGACAGTAACCCCATTCCACGCGTAGATGTCGGATGGGCCGGGCAAATGGGTGGTGATTTCGGGCGGCTTTCGACTGTGGACAGTAACCCCATTCCACGCGTAGATGTCGGATGGGCCGGGCAAATGGGTGGTGATTTCGGGCGGCTTTCGACTGTGGACAGTAACCCCATTCCACGCGTAGATGTCAGATGGGACGGGCAAATGGGCGGTGATTTCGGGCGGCTTTCGACTGTGGACAGTAACCCCATTCCATGCGTAGATGTCAGATGGGACGGGCAAATGGTGGTGATTTTGGGTGGCTTTCGACTGTGGACAGTAACCCCATTCCACGCGTAGATGTCAGATGGGACGGGCAAATGGTGGTGATTTTGGGTGGCTTTCGACTGTGGACAGTAACCCCATTCCACGCGTAGATGTCAGATGGGACGGGCAAATGGTGGTGATTTTGGGTGGCTTTCGACTGTGGACAGTAACCCCATTCCACGCGTAGATGTCAGATGGGACGGGCAAATGGGCGGTGATTTCGGGTGGCTTTCGACTGTGGACAGTAACCCATTCCACGCGTAGATGTCAGATGGGACGGGCAAATGGTGGTGATTTTGGGTGGCTTTCGACTGTGGACAGTAACCCCATTCCACGCGTAGATGTCAGATGGGACGGGCAAATGGGCGGTGATTTTGGGCGCCTTTTGACTGTGGATGTCAGCGGAACTTGTGGAATGTGGCCTAGCCAAATCACAGATATTAACATAATAAATATTAATTTTGTATATAAAAAGGGGGCAATGTAGGGCAAAGACTCAACTTTTATTTGTGTAGATAAAGGAAACAATATTTAAATTTTTACAAACAGTCACATAATCTATTTTTCTAGTTTCCGATAAGTTTGTGTTACATATTTTTTAATATGTCTTGGGTACAGATTCGAACAGTGAGATCTCGGATTAACACGCGTTTGCTCTATTTAAAAAAAATATATTTCAAACCCATAACATTATGTATTAGAAGTTTTTACCATAATGTTTCTATAACACTGTCAATTATTTTGATTCACTTGTCTTATGATCGCCCTTAGTCAGAAATGTCCCTATATGTAGATCCCTTCTATTTATGCACTCAGTTGGTTGCTATATCCAGGAGCTAGGAATTGTTTTATTTTATATTTTTAATTTATTGAATACTATTATTCCTTTAGAATCCTATTTTTCTTTTCTCTTTTTATCATTTGTAAGTTTTCTTTTCCTCTATCAGGACATGGGAGATACATCCCAGTTTCTTATATAGACGCAAATGGTTCCATTTCAAGGTATTTAATTTATTTGAGATGTTTAACTTGCATTTTCTGAACCGGCTAATTATATCAGCACACGACTTATAAACTAACTTATATCTAGTACACACACAATATCCAGTCCCCGGCCGTTAATTTATCAATGTGAAAGGGGAAACCCAAATTTCACCAGCGATATATTTTTCGTCCATGCCGTGAATCGAACCCGTAGCCTTTAGCTCAGTAGACAGACACGATACCGACTGAACTAAGGTGTCGGACCATTTTAAAATAAAGGGTCTAGAAAATCTTTGCGGGGCCCCTTCTTAACATTTTTAAAAATCTTTACTACTCATTTGGGCTATCCATAATCACATATTTATACTAATGGGGTAGGAATGAGGAAGAAGGTAGGATTTAAAGGAAATTCACCCGCATTTGCTTGGAAGAAGAATGGAAATTCATTTAGAATGAACCACACTTGGTAGACCCGACAGGGACTCGAGCCCCGATCTCACAGTTATTGTCGATCCAGTATTATATTGGTAGAGTAACACCTTAAACCATGCTACCACAGAAGAGGGTCATGCATTAGCTATTAAATTGAATCCAAGAGAAATGCACCAGAATTCCCTCGCTGGAGAGAGGATAGAAAATTATGTAGGTGAATATTTCACCCTGTTTAACCTAAAAGTCTCACCATGATTGATTACACTATGGCCCTATTTTATGAACATCACCATAGATTCAATCATGGTATTCATTCTACCTTTTAGTTAAACGCAAAGTGCCCGACTAAGATTTAACGTTGATCTCATTTTACCGGTTTACTCCTCCATCGACTGGTGGATTAATACTTATTATTTGATAGTTTAGTAAGTAAAGTGCATTATTTTGATCAAGCTGACATATCACCAGTCAAATTACGCCTCACAGTTTTCTAGCACAGACACAACACCCAACCTTATGAACGATAATAATCCATCACGTGTGTAAAGGGCAGCTCTAAATTCACCGTCGATAAATATTTAGGCTTTGCAGGTGATCGAACTCGAGGGCCTTAGCTCGATGGAATACATTAATAATCATTGCATATATATATATATATATATATATATATATATATATATATTATATATATATAATGTTTGCCTTGTTTTCTTATAAGAAGAGTAATTTTACAAATTCCCAAAAACCTTATATGTATATTAATAATCATTGCTTTTATTAGGGTTTTTGCAAATTTGTCAAATAACTCTTCTTATAAGAAAACAAGGCAAACATTTGTTTTAAATAATGAAAGTCGTCTGATGCTTGGTTTTTGATATTTGTGACATCGTCATTTAAGTTAGTGCCAAGCAAGAAAGTGAAAGAAAGTGAAAGAAAGGTACATCGTACACAGTGAGAATATTTCTTCTTTAAATCAGAGTACCCGTTCATGCTTGAAGTGGGAGTATAGGGAAATTAAGTTAATGTAAGTATTTTTTATGAACACTTTTTTTTTAATAAAGAAGTCAAATAATTCTCCTGTAGAAACATTGAGTTTAGTTTTCTTCACATGGTGATATCAACCAACAGCTGTTTAGTACCTATCAAGGGTGTTCTGGAATTTAACTACAGATTTTCTCTTAATTTAGATTATTATCATCTAATACCGCTATGATCATGACAAATGTTCAACATCAGTTGATATCAGAATCAATATTTCTGGTCTTGGGGTAAAGTACTCACCTCATGACTCCAAGGTCGTGGTTTCAAATCTAGCCGAGGCTGACGAATTTTTCTCGAGCGTTAAAAATCCGTAGTTCAACTTAATTCGGAGGGAAAGTAAAACCGTTGGTCCCATGTCGATTGTGGCATGTGGAATAACCATGGAAGAAGGTATGTGAAAATATATCTCCCAGAAAAATTGGTATGCCCTTTTGCTCTGGCTCATAGAAATTCTCTTGTGTTGATATAATCAGTCATTTCAGAAAGTGAACGTAAAATAACTAAGATAAAAGAATAGAAAAATATATCATCGTAAGAATAAAATTAAACTAAATATTTACACTGAGCGATATTTTATTTATGTTAGCATAAACAAAGTTTTGCTATAAAAACTGAAAAAACACTGGCCTAAAATCACGTTTCCTGCACTATCACCTTAATGTTTTGATAATCTAATACGATGATTTACAACACCAACTATAACTAACTTTTAAATACAAACTCTAACATTTTCTAAACAAATATAAAGTAATATTAGCTCAACTTATAGGGGGGTTGAAGGGGGTGTAGCAAACTTGTTGCTCAGATGCACGAAACTCTTACAATCTCCGGAATACTGGGTATTTGTATGTTAAGAACCTCACTAAACTTATCTGGTGGTCATAGCAACATTATGACTTGCACTGGTAGTTGGACAGCAACAATAGTTAGGGGAAACACATAAATAAACACTTCATTAATAATCCACTATATGTATGAAGATGTATATGATGAAATAAATTAAAAAGTATATTTTGTATCATTTGTTGGAGAATTCATGTAATCTAGGTCAAGCATCACCTGCCTGCCGAGGTCCGAAAACTACATTTCTAAGGTAACATAAATATACTTGAAATTCAAAAATATAAATAAATATAGAATTTTTTATATTCAATTTTAAATCTGGTAAAAATGTTCACCTATTAATGTTAAAAGAAACTTATAAAAAAATTAAATACAAAAAATTAAAAGTAAATTTTGTTTGTTTTCAATTAAACCAAAATTTACTATGCTCATATTTATTTAAATTAAATAATTAAGATTGAAAAAAATTATATTTTTGAGACTTTGAGCATAAAACATTATGAGTTTATTCATGGTTGAGATCATGACTTTGTGAGTTGACAAATGAAATAAATACAAATATAAACATGTTAATATAATTATGTAGAAAAATAGCTTTGATGATGGTAGGTCAGTGTTTGTAAAATATCTCAGATTAATGGATGTATAGAAATGGGGAGGGATACATGTCAGATAAAAATAGAAACATCTCTCCCACCCAGTTTGTCTTTTGTTGATAAAATTTGATAAAAATGTATTATAAAATAGAATTCGCCATAATACAGCTAAAATTTAATTACTCTCCTCACAAACATTCCCAGTCTTAGTTGGGATCCTGGGATTACTATTCACACATTAGCATTCAACTTGACACCATTTTGATAATATTTACTCTTGTGGTAAAATTCACAACTGTGGTGTTGTTTCATCTTTAAAACGACACAAAAAAGAACCTCAATCGAAATTTGAATTGGGTCCACTCACTTCCGCCGGGGACAGTTCCAAAAACGTTCCATATTGGAGTTGAGGAGGTGAGCTCTTAACAACAACAAAAATAGAACTACTTAAACTGTAGGTTTAAACTGATGATATTAAAATGAAGATTTAAGAAATAATTGTAAAAGTTAAAACAAACTGAAAATATAATAGAATCGATATAAAATACTAGATCTCCTTTAATATTGACAGATACAGCAATTCGAAACTTGGCCTTTTTTTAAATGTCATCAAACTTCCCTCTCTTTTGTCTGGTCCATATATTATCTCTCTCACGCCAGTTATCCTGATTGCCACTAGGGGCGCCAGCTTAAAAACAACAAAGACAATGGCCTGCGTACTTGACCGTTTATAAAACAATTAGGTGAAAATTGAAAGGACTAACCAACCCACACTGGTAAGTGTCCAATATATTGTCTCCCATTGTTGATGTATTTCCATGTCCTCTTAGATCCGTAGAACATTCAAATGCCATGTTTGTTTCTATAAAATAAACGCGATGGAAATAAGGTATTCTTGGCTAACCTTCCAGGATCCATCTACTCGTATTTGATTAATATTTACATTTAAAAACACTAGAAAAATATTAAATAATCAGGGGTAAGCTCTGTTAGTTGATGTTTAAATCAGCCACCGTACAGTACAGGTAGTGATGCATCGTATATCCTGTACATGCTTGTGGCAACATGTCGGAATTGACGATTGAACCAGCAGCGTACAATTTCACTACCAGATCATCAATATCCATGGGAGGATCTTCTTGCACATGCTCTTTAAAGTGTCCCTTAAAGAAAGAAAAAATCTAATGGATTGAGTTCAGACGTCCGACACAAAGACCCCTCCACGTTCAATCCACCCCTCTAACCTCTAACCCCCATTAGAGCTGAACTGCTTGTTATTCTTGTACCGTGAGATTGGTTGACCCCCGAAACTAGACTATAAATACAGCCCTTAGACCTGCTTGCTATTTGTGTACCCGGGGATTGGTTGACCCTCAAGACTAGACTATAAATACAGCCCTTAGACCTGCTTGCTATTCGTGTACCGGGGGATTGTTTGAACCCCAAGACTAAACTATAAATACAGCCCTTAGACCTGTTTGCTATTCGTATACTGGGGGACTGGTTGACCCTCGAGACTAGGTTATAAACACAGCCCTTAGACCTGTTTGCTATTCGTATACTGGGGGACTGGTTGACCCTCGAGACTAGGTTATAAACACAGCCCTTAGACCTGCTTGCTATTCGTATACTGGGGGACTGGTTGACCCTCGAGACTAGGTTATAAACACAGCCCTTAGACCTGATTGCTATTCGTATACTGGGAGACTGGTTGACCCTCGAGACTAGGTTATAAACACAGCCCTTAGACCTGCTTGCTATTCGTTTACCGGGGGATTGTTTGACCCCCGAGACTAGACTATAAACACAGCCCTTAGACCTGTTTGCTATTCGTATACCGGGGGATTGGTTGACCCTCGAGACTATGTTATAAACACAGCCCTTAGACCTGCTTGTTATTCGTATACCGGGAGATTGGTTGACCCCCGAGACTAGGTTATAAACACAGCCCTTAGACCTGCTTGTTATTCGTATACCGGGAGATTGGTTGACCCCCGAGACTAGACTATAAATACGGTATATGGCATGTCTAATCACCACTCTCAGGTATTACCTACCTCGCTAGCTAAACATCAGACTTATATGTTTGTTTTATATTTTCAGCCTGTTTTTATATAAGGAACCGGGATCTAAAGAGAAATTGTGTGAATATATATCCATCCTGAATATACCATTATATAATGAATCTTGATTTTCTTGGAACCCTTTATAGAAAACACAATCATATTTTATGCATTCAAAATTTATAACATTATACTATATTATTAGTATTATTTAGTAGATATTTATACCATATATTATCAAAAGTAAACGTTACAAATCACTTAACTTAACGTATGAATACCTTTAAAGTAGCTTAAATATAGTAACTTTTTATCTGTCATATATCCATCCATTCATTAGTAAATGAGTCAATACACATTTAACCTTAGTCCTCAATATAGTTTAAATTAGTTTATATTATCACATTGTAGAGTTGAAAAAGAATCACAAACTATGTTACTTTCAAATATTGGTGTAACTCAAGTAATAAATGCCGTTTAAATAGTAATAAGTGTATAAACGAAGCATTAACCACCCTTTCCGCGTGAATCAAAGCCCAACTTCATTACTTTTTAATGTTTTTTTTCAAGTTAATTTCTCAACTGAAATGGACCTTTATTTTTTTTCCAAAGTTCCATTATCGCCAAGAGTTCATGTTGAAGGGGCAAAAAAGAATGTAAAAAAAAAATAGGTATAAAGGTAGAGAGTAAAAAAGCAGTATTTTCCATGAAAATCAATAAAGTTTGGACTGGACTTAAACGCTTGTTGCAGTGTATGACGTAATTTGGTTGGAGTGGCGGTACACCAGTGAGGGTGGGAGGTAGGGGGGGGCTAGCTTTTTAGAATCTGGAGGGTGGACCCATGGATTAAGTAATTTTTGGATTAGTTTATTCATGAATGATTGTAGATAGCGTTACTGTAGGCGGGAGTTTGTGCAGTTTGTAAATTCGAATAAATTGAAAAATTATATCTTTACACGGGAATCGAACCCGAGACCTTTGGCTTAGCGTGCCCATGCTCTACCATTGAGCTATCCAGGCGTTATAACGTTCTAAGAGTAATTCTTCACTCATATTTAAAGGTAGAGACTGTGATGGACGTGTGAATATCATCGGCTACTAACTTTGTAATTGTTAAACAGATTTTACGAACTTCTAAACAGTAATTATTTATATTCAAGACCTGACGATTTTTGTAAAATTCTTCGGTGCCTCAATTCTGCCGATTCTCCACTTAGGAACCGGATTCGGTTTTGGTTCCCATAGTGTCGGTTCTCCGTTATTCGGTTAGTAGTAACATAAGTTAAAATAGTTACATATGCAAAGGAATGGGTATAAGTCCTAAGACTTGTATTGTTGGGCACGTGGGCTAAGAGGCCAAACTCGTCTGGTTTTTCGGTGACGAAGAGGTCGTTTTTCGAAACCCGAACGGTTGTGCTAAGAGTGTTTTTTACTTAAATGTTTTTCCATTCTTCTTCTTCCGCGCAAATTTGAATACATTTCCACTCATTCTCCCATTTCTCGTTTCTTTCTCACACGCGCAACAATATAGCTAGCTGGGACGAGTAGTAAGATGTGAAGAATAAAACATCACTATGTATTTAGGGTCCGAGTTAAAAATACGACTGTGAATGTATTCTTAAAATATAAGGTATAAATTAAACATTTTACTTTGTTTAACCTGCCTGTGCGTTCGATTCCATCTGTTTGTTTCCAGTAAAATCACAAAGTACTCATTCTATCGAGATGGGACTTATTCTCTTGTACTTCTTGTATTTAATAATATAAGGTAAGTTATACATCGATATCCCATCAGAAAGAGAAACAATATCGAAAAAACCGATGGTTAGTGTGGTTACACTTGCGTTTTATATTTGTAACTATTCAAATTGATTAACTTGTAATAAATATTCTTTGCACGTCTCCTTGGCAACGAGAGGTTTGGAAATATCGACCAATCTACGACAAATCTCCTTGGCAACTAGTGTTTTGGAGGTATGTTTTCAGTAATTTTATACATTCACTTATAAGGTATTAAATAGGGTTTCTTTCACAAATAAAGAATATGCCTTAGTAAACTATATCACCCTTAGTTTGATCTTTGATTTACATAGATAAGGCTAGAGCTTGATTAATAGTAAACAATGAATAACGAACAGTACATAGTTCATAATTAAGATACAACAATTTGTAATGAAATTTAGTGGATCAAATCTAATAGTAAATAATGCATGTCTTTTATTATCCATTGAAACAGTGTCGTCAGGCGAGAGATACAATTTTAGTGGGCTTGCATTGAGTCTTAAATTTAAGTATTTTTTAGGAGTTATTTTATTGTTTAAAATAATATAAATTAGGTTTATTAATTTTGTTTCTATGATAAGTAACATTAAACTATTTATTTTGTTGTTCATTACAACGATACTTCCAAATAAGAGATCCCCTGTCAGCAGTCTTCAATTTGCGTCTTAAATTGAGGTATGTTTTCAGTTAGTTTATGCTGTTGCTTGTGAATTAGGTTTATTTTGTTTTGTTTATTGGTACTAAATCAACAACATAATTTTATTTGGTGTGACAGGGCGCTTAATCTAGATGGATTCTTTCAATTTACATAATTTTTTGTTTCTTATAAATTAAATCTATGCATATAATAACACTATAAGGTTTGTATGCGTATTCAAATGTTGTGGAGTTATCGTTTTTTATGGTTAGTGTGAACTATAAGAATACCAAATAATCAATTTTTAGAATGTTTGTCTGTCTGTCTGTCGCCAGTAAACTCAAAAAAGTACTCATTGGATCGAGACAGGATTTCTTCTGTTGTATTCCTTATTTTTCAGGTGACCATCGCGACTGGTATTGAGTGTACGTACAGCATACGGTGATATGAGCAGGGGTGGGGAGGGGGAAGGATTGGAGGGGTGTCTGTGTTTGTTTGTCAATCTTCATAGCACATAAAAAAACACGGCTCTCTAAAAAGTTTCATTATTCTATTTTTTTAGCATTTGAATTGGTCGAATATGTTGGTGTATTGTTTAATGCTAATGAAACCGCAAGCAAATGCTAGTTCATTCACTTTAAGTCGTCGTGCCTTGACAAAAATAAACCAAAGTAAACTTTCTTGCTTGTCCATATCACAGGAGTTGTAGTAAGTATCAGCAACATTTAAGACATTTTGTAATTGGTCCACCGTCCATACAAATTTTATATAATCAATAGTACCCACTTCGGTGGCCGCTTGGTCTAACGCGCTACTCTCGCAGTAGACTAGACTGCTGATGACGGGGAAATCGAGGTTTGAATCTCAGTTGGGTGTACTGAGAGTGGTTTTAACTCAATGTTTTTCCACTCTCTCTCCACGCAAATGTGCATACACTTTTAACTATAACGTTCATAATTACTAAAACCATTATTGTAATTAATACAGAAGGGTAAAACGCGAACGGTTAGTAGCATGCGGTGCTAAAAATAATAATTGTAATGACAACATTCTTTTGGATTAGCTGACGCGACTTAGTGGAGTTTGGATCCAAGAAACACGTCACAACAATTTGAACCATTTCCGGAGCAACTCATTACAACTTGAATGCAATTAAACCTTTTTTTTTAAAAAAAAAAGCTACGCCATTTACAAATCATTACGAGTATTTTAATGATTATGTTTATATCTGAAAACCGTTGTGTTCTCTATAAAAACAATATTCATTATCCTGAAACGAGCATTGTAAAGGACCTTACAGAATATTTGGTTGTTAATATGTTATAGTGTGTTTATCTCTGGTCATAGTTCCTGGTTACAGATCCAGAGGTCTCGAGGAGTCAAACAAAGCCTCGTTAGAAAAAATGAGGTTCTACTTGAATAAATAAGTAGCAGCTCCAGTCTAGAATGCAGAGATTAAGGAAGAATTCCCATACATTCTATTTTGTTTCAAATTAGCTACGCTTCGTGTCTGTAGAGAACTTCAATTCCATTTCCCCCTCTGTTAATTCACTTGTGGACAGCTAGACATTTCGTCTCCTGTAGGGTTGGCTGACTGACAGGTATACATTCTTTTCAAAAATAGATTTCCTCAACACTGCACAGCTCACGGGAGAAAATAAAATACAGAGACAAAGAAAGGAGAGGGTTGGTTTCTACTTTTTTTCTCGGCTCATGTTTGGAAGACCGGGGTTCTATTTCAAAATGATAATAGCTGTGGTAATACTCATTCAATATTATTTCAGATTGCACGCTTGTATATTATAGTATATTATTAATCATAAATAAAATTATATTAGATTTGTATTTTAAATACAATAACTAATTCTAATTGAAAGTTCATAGTTTAAATTAAAAGGTCTAATAAATTAAAATGTAGGTAAATCTTTTAAATTGTTTTAATAATAATAATTCATAATAGACCAAATTAAAACTATTTTGGATAAAAAACAATTATTTTCTACATTAACATTTTATACAAGGATTTTACTTATAATAATTTAAAATTAAGAAGGATTGTTTATAGGAAATGCACCAACATTCTTCTGACGGGATAAAAAAAATGTGAAAACTATAAAGTGGAAAACCACCCCCCACTGCATTTGGTCAGGTATAATCTAATTCTTGTAGGAAGAACAAGTTTAGAAAATACAAATACATACACACAAAAAATGGTGGTCAAAGTTGATGGCATTTTACCTAATTATTATTTTAAAGGTAGGCCTATTCATAATATCTGTCGAAAGTTAAAGATGTAAATCACATTACTTGGGTTTTGAATAAATCAATGTAGTTTTACTAACATTTGTGACTGTCATTTACTCTTCTTACGATCAATATTAGAGTATACTCAACCTAAAGACAGTAAAAATATAAATTATATAAAGTAAAATTTTACAAAACCTTACAAAACAATTGTAAAAAAGTTAATACTTTTCCATGTGTGTTTAATTCTCATAGTATTTAAAAAGTCCAGTCCTTTAGCGTTAGGGAAAGAAAAATAAATAAAAACAACTATAAACTAAACACTTCTGTATTTATTAATAAACAAAAATCTTTGTAAAGTGTCTAATCTTTAAAAATATTTAAATTAAGTACTGGAAGGTAGTGATTAACTAATGTTATAATGAAATCGAACACTATAAGATTTCATTAAATGATTAAGTCACGTTGTTTTTCGTGTTTCCTATTGTTTACAAGTATCAAACAACGGTATGTAAAGTTGTAATTTAAAAAGTAGTTTTATAATAAAATTAAATAAATTTGAGATAAGTCACGTCAACCATATAAGTTAGCAATAAAGATAAAATGTAAACGTAAATAATATGGATGCAATAGCTCTTTGTTACAATCGCATATAATTAAAGCAAGTTGAGATAGCTAAGACAGGGTTGTTATAATTCTATCCAGCCCCCCAAAAAACCAAATGGATTTTTCTAAAAATGCCCACTTAAAAAAAATTTACTTTATTTGAATACAAAGCAATTCTTCAATTAATTTTTGCAAGTAGTTAGTCTATTTCGCTTTTAATATTTAAAATATGATTAATTACTTTAAATAAAAATGTAGTAGATAGATTGGAAATGGAATTAAACATACTAGCATACTAATGTTATTGAATATTTTAAAGAATACACAAATAATTTAAATTTAAAACATTATTTTCTAAGACCAAATTTTATTAACATGATTGCATGAAAGTTTTATTTTGAATTCTATTAACCAGTGTATATTGTTTGTAATTCCTTAAAAAAATCAATTTATAAATTATAATATTATTGTTAGATCTAGGCCTGGAAGTTATTTTATTTGTGAAGTAACAGTCTTGGCACTTATTAATATGTTAGAATGATAGGTTAAATCAGATAACATACATACATACTATCTTTAATCACACCACAACAAGCCCATTAAAATCTAATATAACCCAACTTTTTTTAAAAAAATAGCCTGTTTTGGTTATTTTTTTTCAAACCTGAGCTAAGAGCTATTTATTGAGAATAGAATGTTTTTAATTCCTACAAAGTTAAACATTTTAAAATAATAATTCTAGAATCGTACTTGTTTGTGTGTGTGTGTGTGTGCTATTTGAACACACACGCACACATATACAAGTACACAAATATGTTTGGTTTGTGATCTTCCTCCTTCCCAACATTTATAAGAAAAGGGTGTCTAAATTAATGTCTATACTCAATCGAGTTCGGTCATTTTCGGCTCTATACAATTAATATAAATAGTTAAACAAAACTCATCAAAATAGGCATGTCTTTACTCGCAGCAACATACTTTAAAATTAGCAGGATCAATCTTGCTTAAAGTGTTTAGAGGTTTGAAAAAATAAATAATTGGTACAGTGCACCGCACAGACATTCCCTTATGGGTTACTGACGACAAATTTATGAAAATTTGATTCCTAACTGTGATATACAATGGAAGTAAACCAACTCTTGTCTAGATACCATATGAGAAAATATGTAAGATTATGTCGTACTATTAATTTTAATTTACGTGAAAATGTTAATAAAGTGATAGTTTTCCATTAATTTACCACAATGAAAATACTGTTTAAAATGTTTCTAAGCAAAAATAAAGTATTCAGTTATTTTAGTAGATATAATATAGTTCTGATAATATTGTCAATTATAATTTATTTATAAATGACAACCTATTATCATAGAAAGTTTAAGTGTTTCCTCAAATTGAAGCTATACCACCAAAAAAAGACTAATGCAGAATTTCCCTGTTTGTTCTTCCTTGGGTATTATATAGTTCAGTGGCACACCCAAGAAAGGGAAAACTGGGAATTGGTCCCCCCCCCCCCCCAAAACTCAATACTATTTTAATAAATATATTAATTATGTGATTGTTAAAATAAAGAGCATTAAAGATGTGATGAGTGCATAAGCTACCTTTTAAAACCAGGGTTATGTTTTTTATTTCAAAAGAGATAAATGCTATACACATTAAAATAACCCCTGAATTTCCTATTGAAAAAACAAACAAATTCATACTAGACTCTATATATTGTATGCAAGGCCAAAGCCAGATAAATATTGGATTAAAACTACCTTAGTTACTGTTTAAAAATAACAAAATAAATACAAGGATCAATCTTTATCTAGTAGTATTGTGATTGTAAAAAAAAAAACGAATTCTAAATTTTGATAACTGTCAACGTTTCATGACCCCTGAAACCAGAAACATGGTTCTCGCAATCCCATTTGTCTGTCCGTCACTTTTACCTTAGTACACCTTTTATACACTTAAACCTTTTTTTAAATTTATTACATAACCTTTAAAAATTAATTTAATTTAATTTTTACACTTTTTAATCTTTTTAGTTACCCTAAACTATTCTCCCGGGCAAAGCTGTACTTCATGCTAGTAATATATAAAAAACAAAGTGAGTCTAGGCGTGTGTTCAGAAAAATCTAAGTCCCTTTAAGATAGGATGAAAAATTGAAATTTTGAAAATCTTTAGAAGGACCACCTCATTTAACGAGGAAAATTTACGAAATTAGGAATTTCAAAATTGGGCTCCATGACTTGGGGGAGGGGGTTAAAATAAGAAAGATAATTTAACTTAAGTAGAAAATTGAAATTTGGAAAGAAGGTAGGGGGGCCACTCCAGAGAATCAAATAAGTATTAAAATTTCAAATTTATTATTGAACGCTGAACGGGAATTCTAAATTGAGATTGCCATATTTAGCAAGGAGGAATTGTATAAATGCTAGCGACCGGATGTTGAACGTCCTAATTTGAATAGATTGATATAGTAAAAATAATGGATCAGCTTGCTAGTAAATTATACATGTGAGATGATTTCACCCTAAACCATTATTTGAAATAAGTCTCTTCTCCAGTCCACCTCTCCAATAAACACAATATTTAGTCATAAAAGAATGTCTAGTTATCTGAACATCTGAACAGTCATTATATTATGGTCAGATAAATAAATCGAGCGTTGAACAATGAAGGCTCGTGTATAGGCACTGCGGAACTGCAGCACCCCCTATTTCCACTTTATATTATTGAGAACATTTAATATAGTGAGTCCTTTTTTCTTTAATACTTTATTTATTTTTGTAGTACAATATATATTCCTTAATCTTAATGTCAGTACTTCAGTAGCCATCCCCCAGTTTATGAAAAAGATACAAAAATCTTTGTATGGAATTGTGCGCTTCACAGTGCCAGCGACGTGGTGTTTGACTGTTGTGTGCATGCGCACAAAGGAGTGGGTTGGGGAGGAAGGCGGGACTGCCAGGTAGAGAAAGCACTGTTAATCTCGCAGTGCCAGCTCTGATGTGATGGTAGAAGGAAGTATTTTTACTCAGCGTGTGTTGTGCTTTAAAAATCGTGTACCATATTCTTGAATGTGATAAAGTGTAGAAGAGTGTAGAATTAGATTATTATACTGCTTCCAGTTATTCTATTTGATTCTTTTTTTTTCGGTTCTTTTATTTAACAAATACTTACACACCACGGTGGCGTAGTTGGCTAACGCGCTAGTCATGTTGAGCTCGACTGCTGAGGATGGGGAGATTGAGGTTCGAATCTCAGTCGGATGAACTGGGGTGATTTTTCCTAAATGATTTTTCACTCTCCCTCCACGCAAATGTGGGTTCACTTCCTCTAATTCAACCTTCCCAATTCCTAATCCATTAGCGTAATTAGTACTTAAAGCGTATAACCCGAACGGTGCTGTGTTAAATAATAAATACAAATTTAAAAGAAAGTCTTAACCATGACCTTGCATCCCCAAGAAATAAGTTCTGTGACTGTAAGTGAACTTCAAGAGCTTAAGTTTTCACAGCTCTCTCTCCATGAGAAAGTTACAGTTAAGAAAAGAGGTCGTTCAACACCTGATATTCTAATATCTCAGCCAGGCAAAAGTAACAACAAGAAATATATTCGTAGATATAATTCTGAATGGTACCAACGGAAAAGTTGGCTTTGCGGCTTGAAGTAAAAAATGCACTGTTTTGCTTCACGTGTTAGTGGCACCCCCACTAATTTTAGCTACGAGTCGCCACTAGTTATACGCACTTACGCTATTATGTAATGGTAGGGTGATTGTGAGATGAAATGAAGGACCTACAGTTTAACGTGGGATACGAACCACGGTGGAGGCCTGGCATTCCCCACATTCACAAGATGTCTTGTCAGAGGTGAAGGAAGGGTTTGGCAATCAGATAAATTTGTGTCGGGACCGAGGATTGAACCCCGGCCGCCAGCACAGAAGTCTGACACCTTACCCCTAGACCACCAGGTCACCTAGATATATAAAATAATACTACTTAAAATATATTGCATTTTTAGAGTAAAAACCAAACAAAAACAGAACTATTCTCACTGAAGAATGTATATTTTAAAACCATTTGTGACGTTAGTCACAACAAACCACCATGGTACTGCGAGGGGAACTATCGGGTCGTTGGGCGGTGGAGGAAATGGCTTCACAAGACACACACACACAGACACGGCAACCAGCCGGTAGACTCAAATTGAAAATCAACGATATTCTATTTTTAAAAATACAACACTTGATGTGCTGTTTCAGAAAATTGTTCAGGTAAAAAGATATTAAAATATGGAGGGGATGAAATAATAATTGCTTACATATTTTCTTAAGGTTATTTTTAACTAATAAATATAGTTTTTTAAATACGACTCTTGTTAAAATTATTAAGTTGAAAAAAAAAAGAATTTTTTTAAAAATTCTAAAATATCCAGGAAATAGCCAATGAAACAATCTTTTTGAAAACAGAGACATCAAATTTTTGAAAAAGTATTTTGGGCGTAACATGAAGAAAAATCATAAAAATTATTTAAAAAAAGTTGAAATTCAATAACTTATATCTTTTTAATGGTTGGATTCACAGAAACCAAATTAATTTTGTTGAATCAAACAACATTTATTTTAATAGGAGAAAAATTTACAAAGCTTTTAAATAACAACTACCATCAGATTTAAGGAAGTTAGTAGTGCACGTTCTTTTTAGATAGTTTGTGGGACTTCCCCCTTAATAGCTTGAGGTTTTGTTGTGTTGACCACGTGAAAGGGGGTCTCCACGAATGTTGGCACTATCATCTCTAACGGCGGTGGCCGCTTGGTTGCGGGTTCACATTATTGAGGTTTATTTTAGTTATAGTTATACAAATAATGTGAAAAATCTTTTTATTTTAACATTATATTCGACACCTCATCTTCCAACCGCGTCCAGAATAGAACAGAACAACGAACACGAACATTTCCACGAACATGCTAGTTGTTCGGTTCGCTGTGGCTGGGTGTCCAGACTTGAACCGAACATGTTCGCAACGTGTTCCTGTCGTTGTTTTTTATTTAAATTATTTTTACCAACGAATAAAACAGATACTAAATTAAATAATTAGTGAATAAAAACGCTCATGTGGGTGTGTTTTTATTGTAATATATATATAAAAGAACAAAATTACTCTTTTTAAGTAGAGATCGTTATAAATAAATTTAACAAGTTACTTTAAGTATTAATTTTATTTATCTTAATTTCACAAACACCTACTATTTGGTAAACAAAAAAAAGGAAGTTTCTGGAAATAAACATTTGGGAACAATCAGTCTATCTAGTCGTATTAGTAAAACGAGGTGTGCCAACTGTGAAATTAGCAACAGGTAAAAAAGGTGCAGCATCATTAACAGAAAATCAGGTAAAAAAGGATGCCTTCAGCCCTTTCCCTACCTGTCTCGATGGCCACAAGGTCTAAGGCGTCAATCTAGCGTTACACTAGACTGCCGAGGACGGGGAGATCAGAGTTTGGTCTCACTCGGGTGAGTTTTATTTTATTTATTCAGTGTTTACAGGCCCGGTATCTTACAATCTTTAAATCCGGGCCGTTTTTTCCACAACTTTTACTTAATTTACACAATTTTAATATGAATTTCCTTTTTATCATTACAACACATATTTTGGCTCTTAACTTAAATGAAATTCAACTACCCTTAGCTCAATTTGATCCACCCCGGGTATATTACGCCTCGGTACCCTCCCCCGCTAGGCCCTTCCCAATGCTCGGGATTTCACTCCCGAGTCCGCCAAGCGCTCAGCAGAGGTGGGCATCCCCATAATAACCACCTGGGGAGGCGCCCTATCAGAGTTGGTGCCCCGCCTACTTTCTACCCTTGGCAGCTGAATTTCCTAATCTACCCCCTATCTAGTTCCCCGTCCCTAATTATATATATTAACTACTAACTAAGCTAAGCTAAAATACTAAACTATTCTATTCCCATTACTGCCGGGGAACACCATCACCCAGAGGGCTGCAGGGCAGCCGCCTTTCTCCATCTTGACTCTGAGGGCGCATCAACCATAACCCACCTCTCTTGTTTCCAAGGTGGTGGGTCATACGGTGCAGGGAACCCCTCAGAGTTCATAATCATTCCACTAACTTTTGTTCATACGACTGGAAAACTGTCTTCTGGATCTCAAGGGCATCCCCCGTGTTCCTTCAGACACTCAGTCGTACTGGAATCCAGTTCCCAGGGCTCGCGCTTGCTCCTCCCAGCACATACACATTTTTTTTTCCCGGCAAGGATTGTTACCACTTATCCCCTTTTAACAATCCTTTTTTCCCTACTCACTCCCCGCTGAGACCGCACTAGTGTCCGTGTCAGTCCGCCCCTCCGTGTCGCTGTCATCTTCTTCGTCATTGTCAGTGTCAACGTCCCGTCTTATTCGTCCCTGTGCCTCTTTAAGTCTGTCTATGTAGGCTGTCTTTGCTCTATCTGACGCTTCCAGTGCAATCTGGTCTAAGAATTTCCAATAGACTGGGTCCCTCAGTACTTCGCCTACTAATCTTCCCTGGATCTCTCTCTGGTAGTTCCTTCTTGCTTCTAGTGTAATGACACACTCAAGCACCACATGTTCAGGGGTTCCCTCCTCACCACATTGACAATTCCCCGACTCTATCAATCCCAGCTTCCTTAGAGATGCCGGGTACGGTCCCTTCCCCGTGATGAAGTGGACAAGACCCCGAGATGGCTGGAGGTGCTTATTCTCTAGTCTCTCAACCACATTTGGGAATCGCCTTAGCCGGAGCGACATTGGTTAGTCTGTGAGCCCAGATGCACGCCCCATAGCTCACAATGGAGAGAAGGATCATCTGATGGTATGTCCTTATTATCCGCATAGGCAGAAAAAACCGCCTCTGTCCCATGCTTATAATTTTATTCATCACCGACAGAGTTTTCCCCATCACTCCCTCCATGTGCGCTGTGAAGTTCCTCTTTTCATCTAGGGTAACTCCCAGGTATCTGACCGTATGGCTTCTTCTTATAGATTTCGTACCTAACTTTATGGTCGGATCCCTAGCCAATCTACCCTTAAACAGCATGAAGGTCGTCTTCGCCGGTGCCATTTTTAACTTGACACTTTTACACCAGGTGTCAAGTTCTTCAAGCACCTGGTTACTTTTTTCCTCTAAGTTCCTTCTCGAGTACCCTTCTATTACTATTAGAAGGTCGTCTGCGAAGGCAACCACACCCTGCGTCTCTGGCATCCCCTCCAACAAGTACAACACTGGTTCCAGGCTGACATCCCAAAATATCGGGCCACATACCGATCCCTGGGGACATCCCTTCGTCAGTAGCTTCTGAACCTTATTTCCTGGACATCTCAGGGTGGAGTATCTATTACGACAGTAGTCCTTAAGACTCCTATACAGCTGCCCCGGACACTGAATCTCTCTTAATCTGTCAAACATCGCCGGCCACCAGAGGTTGTCAAAAGCGCCTGAGATGTGCACAAATATTCCTACGACGTATTTACCATTTGCCGAGTCAATCAGTTCCATTGCTCTGCAGATTGCGTCCTCTGTCGACCTGCCTCTTCGGAAGCCATACTGCTGCTGATGCATGCCCATGACTGTCCTGTGTGTCAGTAATCTTTCACACAATATCTTCTCCTGCAACTTCCCTGCTGTGTTCAACAGGCAGATGGGTCTGTATGACTTCGGAATAAGCGGATTTTTATCCTCCCCTTGCTTAGCACGATTACCTCGCTCTGCTTCCAGATGTTCGGGATTCTGCCTTGAGCGAGGCATTCGTTTAACAGCCCTGCAAGGAAAGGAGCAATAAGGTCAGCCGTCTTCTCCAGCACCTCGACCTTTATCCCGTCCGGACCAGGCGCCTTTTTCTTACCCATCAGAGCAATGTTCCTGATCACCTCCGCCCGACTAACAGGTTCTACCTCTTCCTCATTTACATACTCGTCATTCTCCATCCTCTCCCTCAACATTTGGTGCTCTTCAGTATCTTCTGTCACGTCGTCATCTGGCAACAATGTCTCCATTAAAAGAACCGCAGACTCTTCCCAGCTGGTCGTGGTACTCCCATCATCCTTAGATAGCGTGGTTATCATGGCTGGGGGGCGTAATTTCCCGGAGGCTATCTTAAACGGCACCCCCCAAGGTCCCCTCTGTAACTCCTCCTGTACATACTTCTCCCAACTTTTCCTCTTCTCCTGATACAACCCATCCTCAAACTCTCTCTTGCTCTCCTGTAGATATTTAACAGCACCACACGACCAGCCGGGTCTCGACACCTCTGATATCTCCTACGCGTTCTCCTTGCCCTTGCTCGAAGACTCTGCAGTCTGTCATTCCATGGCTTATTACCAACCTTGGTATCACCTTTCACCACAGGTATCGACTTCCTCATTGCATCCTGCAGAGCCCACGTCAGCTGTTTGGCCTTCATGTTGACATTGTCGCCTTGTGCCACTGGACTGGGCAGTATCAGTTCAGCCCTCAGCTTCTCCCAGTTAGCTTTGCTCATGTTGTATCTCCTTCTTTTCCCTTCCCCATTTCCATCCACCAGCCTCCCCGCGACAAATTCAAAGACGATCAGGTTATGGTCACTGACCGTGACGTTGTCCACAACCCTCCAACCTTCCACCATGTCCATGGACTCAGCGTTACACAAAGTGACGTCAATGTTGGAAGAAGCCCCAGCTCTCCCCTGATATGTAGGGGGATTATTCGGTTGGTTCGCAACCTCAAGCCCATGACCATAGATGAACTCCTCCAAAGCACGACCCTTCTATCTCTCCCAATCACCCTATTACTATGCCACATGGGAGACTTAGCATTAGCATCAGCGGTAATTATGAGTGGCACACCTGCGTATGTCCTACATATTATCTCCAACTGATCAAGATATGGCTCAATTGGATGCCTAAATTGAAAATATAGGTTTGCCACTATACACCTGCCTGAGCTAGTTCCCAGTTCTACGCATGTTACCCACTGATTACAGAGCTGTTCAATCTTAGTTACGGCAATTTCCTTGTTAAACACCACTATTGCGCTCATTGGAGCTTCTCCACTAACAACAATTCTAGTGACCACCGGCATATGCGGAACTTTCCCTCTCAAGGTATAGGGTTCCTGAAGACACACAACATCAAGTCCCATCTCCTCAGCAAGCTTGCGGACTTCATGCAACACGGTCACGCTCCTCATTCCATTAATCTGTCCTATTCTAATGGTGCTATCCCCCATTACGGATAGTATGTGTGCACTCGGGTGAGTGACAGGGTTTTTCCTAAATGTATTCCCAACGCTCTCCACGCACATATGGGTGCACTTCCTCTAAATTACACCTGTCTCATCTCTGGCCAATTACTGTAATTAGTACATAGGCATATAACCTGAACTGGTAATAAGACGCGGTGCTAAAAAACTCCTCCCCTAGTCCCTAAGTAGCCTACCTAGGGCGTATTTTTCTCACTGAGGTCAAGCAAATATGTAATCTACAAAAAAAGTTTTAAATATATTTAAATAATAGTTTGTATATAGCTTCTTAAATTTTTCTGTAGCGATGGTTTCTTACTTTCTTTTTTTCCTTACTAATGGCGGCTAACAAACTTTCAATATTTTTTTTCCCCCTGCACTCGTACCATCCCTGTCCATCACGGCCTCAATCTCCTCCAAGCACAATTTTTTTTTTAATTTCATTATACTGATCTGAATCTTTAGGATTCCAGATTACCTGGTGTTACTTAGTAATAATAGCAACAATAATATTAATACTAATAATTAATTAATAATAATAATAATAATAGTAATAATAAAAATAATAGAGCTCAATGAGCGTCATTGGTTCTTCTTTTGGCCACTTCATTTTTTTACAATATGCTAAAATAATGAGGTATTAATAATTATTATAAACTTAACACACACACACAAAGAAATAAACTCGCCAAAAGATATTATGTAAGCCTACTTACAAAGATCAAAACACACGTGTGACTCGGCTGCTGTCTGGCTAATGACTGTATGTTCGGGGAAATGTTCACAGAGGCGTCCAGACTAGAACAGAACTGAACACCAACATCCTTTGATGCGACGGGCAAAGACCGGCAACTGTTGGACCGGGCTCGAACAGAACAACGAATATATCCTGTTAAAATGTTCTGTTCGGAAAACCGTCCACACTTTTCGCGAACATGTTCATGTTCTGTTAGTTGTTATGTTCACGTCTATACGGGTCTTACGTAGCACGTCTGCTTACTAACTTAAGATCCAGAGTTTGATTCCTTGAACGACAAAAATATACCATTCATGAAATGGTCTTCACTTTTCAAAGTGGCTAGTTGGTGACCTGGAAACTGGGTGTTGTGTCAGTTTCAGACTGTAGCTAATTTTAAAATTGTGTCCTGATATAGTCAGTGTATTCAGAAACTGAAAGCTAAATACCCCGATTGTATTTTTAAATGTATCCGTAAAAAAAAAATAGTATTCCAACAACAAAAATAGAAATAATTCAAACACGAAATCTAGACGATGTCCTCAATGCTACCAATTATTTTAATTTCACAAAAAAAAAAAAAATTAGCTATTAAGTTTGTTGACAATGTTTTTTGGAAAATGATTATAATACATTTTTAAATTCAGAAGCTTAGCTTAATAAATGGTAACAACACAAATAACATAATGCGATATGAGTAAAATGGTTTAATGTATTGTTTATTTCATCATGTTTCTAGGATAATAAGAAGTAAGATTAAATAATTAAATAACGAGTAAGTAATTTAAATTGAAAAATTATATTTAATGGTATTGTTTTAATTTCTCTAGTTTTACATCCCATTGGTTGCTCTAACATTGTTTCCAAGAAAATGTTGAATAGTGATTGAGTCTTAATACATCACCGTTATAAACTAGATGCTTAAACGTGTAATTTGTTTGTTTGGGACTTTCAAGATTATAATTATTAATTAATTTATTTTAAGAAGCAAGGATGGAGAAAGATAACTTATAGGTAAAATGCATCCGAATTATTTTGTGTAGGAAAACACATTGATGGGCATAAGAACAGAGGCACCAGTATCGTCATGTTTTCTTCACCATTGATTGGCATGGGAACAGAGGCACCAGTATCGTCATGTTTTCTTCACCATTGATTGGCATAAGAACAGAGGCACCAGTATCGTCATGTTTTCTTTACCATTGATGGGCATGGGAACAGAGGCACCAGTATCGTCATGTTTTCTTCACCATTGGTTGGCATGGGAGCAGAGGCACTAGTATCGTCATGTTTTCTTTACCATTGATGGGCATGGGAACAGAGGCACCAGTATCGTCATGTTTTCTTCACCATTGATTGGCATGGGAACAGAGGCACCAGTATCGTCATGTTTTCTTCACCGTTGATGGGCATGGGAACAGAGGCACCAGTATCGTCATGTTTTCTTCACCGTTGGTTGACATGGGAACAGAGACACCATTATCGTCATGTTTTCTTTACCATTGATGGGCATGGGAACAGAGGCACCAGTATCGTCATGTTTTCTTCACCATTGGTTGGCATGGGAACAGAGGCACCAGTATCGTCATGTTTTCTTCACCATTGATGGGCATGGGAACAGAGGCACCAGTATCGTCATGTTTTCTTTACCATTGATGGGCATGGGAACAGAGGCACCAGTATCGTCATGTTTTCTTCACCATTGATTGGCATGGGAACAGAGGCACCAGTATCGTCATGTTTTCTTCACCGTTGATGGGCATGGGAACAGAGGCACCAGTATCGTCATGTTTTCTTCACCGTTGGTTGACATGGGAACAGAGACACCATTATCGTCATGTTTTCTTTACCATTGATGGGCATGGGAACAGAGGCACAAATATCGTCATGTTTTCTTCACCATTGGTTGGCATGGGAACAGAGGCACCAGTATCGTCATGTTTTCTTCACCATTGATGGGCATGGGAACAGAGGCACAATATCGTCATGTTTTCTTCACCATTGATGGGCATGGGAACAGAGGCACCAGTATCGTCATGTTTTCTTCACCATTGGTTGGCATGGGAACAGAGGCACCAGTATCGTCATGTTTTCTTCACCATTGATGGGCATGGGAACAGAGGCACTAGTATCGTCATGTTTTCTTCACCATTGATGGGCATGGGAACAGAGGCACCAGTATCGTCATGTTTTCTTCACCATTGATGGGCATGGGAACAGAGGCACCAGTATCGTCATGTTTTCTTCACCATTGATGGGCATGGGAACAGAGGCACAAATATCGTCATGTTTTCTTCACCATTGGTTGGCATGGGAACAGAGGCACCAGTATCGTCATGTTTTCTTCACCATTGATGGGCATGGGAACAGAGGCACAACATCGTCATGTTTTCTTCACCATTGGTTGGCATGGGAGCAGAGGCACTAGTATCGTCATGTTTTCTTTACCATTGGTTGGCATGGGAACAGAGGTACCAGTATCGTCATGTTTTCTTCACAATTGGTGGGCATGGTAACAGAGGCACAATATCGTCATGTTTTCTTCACCATTGATGGGCATGGGAACAGAGGCACCAGTATCGTCATGTTTTCCTCACCATTGATGGGCATGGGAACAGAGTCACCAGTATCGTCATATTTTCTTCACCATTGATGGGCATGGGAACAGAGGCACCAGTATCGTCATGTTTTCTTCACCATTGATGGGCATGGGAACAGAGGCACAATATCGTCATGTTATCCTCACCATTGATGGGCATGGGAACAGAGGCACCAGTATCGTCATGTTTTCTTCACCATTGATGGGCATGGGAACAGAGGCACCAGTATCGTCATGTTTTCTTCACCATTGATGGGCATGGGAACAGAGGCACTAGTATCGTCATGTTTTCTTCACCATTGATGGGCATGGGAACAGAGGCACCAGTATCGTCATGTTTTCTTCACCATTGATGGGCATGGGAACAGAGGCACCAGTATCGTCATGTTTTCTTCACCATTGATGGGCATGGGAACAGAGGCACCAGTATCGTCATGTTTTCTTTACCATTGGTGGGCATGGGAACAGAGGCACCAGTATCGTCATGTTTTCTTCACCATTGATAGGCATGGGAACAGAGGCACTAGTATCGTCATGTTTTCTTCACCATTGGTTGGCATGGGAACAGAGGCACAAGTATCGTCATTTTTTCTTTACCATTGGTTGGCATGGGAACAGAGTCACTAGTATCGTCATGTTTTCTTCACCATTGATGGGCATGGGAACAGAGGCACCAGTATCGTCATGTTTTCTTTACCATTGGTGGGCATGGGAACAGAGGCACAAGTATCGTCATGTTTTCTTCACCATTGATGGGCATGGTTATATAAAGGCATTCGTGAGTTAATCAGCTATATTAGCTATAACAAGCATAAACATTAATATTTTACATTTTTACACTCTACTATGAGGCATATCAGTGTAAGTCACAATGTTATTACTAAACTTTATATTCATTTCTTTGAAATGAGAGAAGATAACAAGTTTTACAACACTCTAATTGAAGTTGTTACGAATGTTTTCTGGAAAACATATTTATAATCTCTTCAGGAGTTAACCCAATATTTTTATTTAAACCGAGCGTTGCCAAACTATTGAGTCTTGCCTAGCTCATTGTTGATCTCAAATAGGTTTTAATTATTTTAAATGAACTAAAATATAGATTAGCTGTTGAAGTAGTAACTGGTATAACACAACTGATTTTCAATAGGCACTTGATGTTTGGAAACATATAAGCAAATTTGTATGTTGCCATTAGCGTATTAACTTTCTCGGATTTCTGTATCCAGAAATCCCTTCATAATTTCAATTCTCCATGAAGTACTTCTATAAAAGATGATAAATCGGTTTAAAATATTTTTGCTGCTTCCAGTATCTCTTATCTGCTGTATCCAAATAAAAATTGTATTTAGATTTTTTATCAGTTTTGAAATAGCTATGGTACTATCTTTGAAAAATCTTGACTCTAACTCTGAAATCAGATAGTCAAGATAAGGTAAAAATATGTTTACTCGAAATTAGTCAAGTAGTTCGGTCAAATTAGCTCAATTTTGGTGGACATTTCTAACTCTTGGAATTTATAATTCCCCATATATTTTTTCGGAAATACTCTTGGTCTGATCAAATATTATTCTTAATTCATGTTCTGAATTTTCTCGAATGTTATATAATGCTTATACTCTTGGTCTGATCAAATATTATTCTTAATTCATGTTCTGAATTTTCTCGAATGTCATATAATGCTTATACTCTTGGTCTGATCAAATATTATTCTTAATTCGTGTTCTGAATTTTCTCGAATGTTATATAATGCTTATTTAATAATTTCCTCCATTGCAATTGCCTTAGAGAATTTAACATTAACACTTTGCAGTTGAGTATTGAAAATGGTTATGCTATATCTATAAACGTTGTCAACATTTTCAAGCACTACAAAAATTCAAATTTTGCAAATTGCTGCATGAAATGACTAGGTATTGTCTGCTCCATTTGTTATGACAGTAGTGGTGCTACTTATATAATCCATTACAGAAACTATTGCAGGCAGTATTTCCAAACAGTTTAGAATTTCATCATTTCTCTCGACCCAACGAGTTTCGCAAACCTTTATGGCCTTTACTGCTTTTGTAGTTGATATAACTTCTGTGATTTTCTCACTTAACATTGGATTATTGATGCAAAGTCTCTTAAAAAGTTGCTAACGTTTGAAACTATAGCGACTATTCTGCAAATACTAGGTTCTGTGCTTGCGTTGCCTAGAGTTAAATTCAGCCTGTTATTGGCACAATGTGTGTAAACAGTGAGAGGCTGTATTTTCACAATTCTTGTTTGTACTCTTCTCAACGCTCCACTCATATTAGCACTCCCAGCGTAGCCTTGTCCACGGAGGAATGCAATATCCAAATTTGATATTTTCAAAATGTAAGATATGGTGTCACTTTAACTTCACCAGCCAAGTTAATAACTTTGCTAAATCCAAGAAAGTTTTATTATATACTGAAGTTTTCTATGTTTAAATATCAAACGCAGAATAAAAGTTAACCGGAAATGCTTACGCCGGTTGTTCCGTCAGCCAAGATACTATAAAACTTTGAAATTGTAACATTTTAAACAATTTTACTTTGTATGATTTCCCCAGCATATTTTATTAATTCATTTTGGTTTGTTTTACTTTAAAGTAGCATTTTTACCAGCTTTATACAAATTGTTTTCTAGGATATTGTTACCAGCATTGACACAAAATCTTATTAATGCCTTGAAATGACTTAGTTTTTAACTTACTAACGTTGCCTAACTTGCCTTTATTTTTGTCTAGAAAAATGTACCCATCATCTCTATGACCCCTGATATAGATATTTTTCATCACACAATATAGTATCTTCTTAATGACTAGGAACACTGTTACAGAAAAATAGAGAAAAGATCAACATCTTTGTCCACCAAAGAACATAATAATCAAATTAATTTTCAAAAACCTGAATTAAAAAAGTAAATAGGCCTATATTTTATTATAGCTCAGAAATTTTTGGGTTTATAAAAATATATTTCAAATAAAAGATTTTTATCATAATGATAAATAATTTCATTATAATGATAAGTAATTTCATATCTCAAAGTATTACGGATATGATAAAAAAAATCCCTAATTTGCGCATCAGACCGGAATCCTTAAAGTCATTTTGACGAAAAATTGAGAGTAGCCATTTTATTTGTAATATTGATCAATTCTTAGAAATGAAATTTAATCAAAATTGTTATAGCCGATTTTGATAAAATCGATCTTTTTCCTTTTCGCCCCAAAAAAACTACCATTAATTTTAGGGTTAGATATCTAATTCCAAAAATCCCTCGGGGTAGCCCTATGAAAATCCTAGATACCAGGTTTAATCCCGATCGGTAAAACAGTTTAGGTTCTATTCTGAGATACAGAGAGGCAGACAGACAGAAATGCAAAAACCACTTTTATGGATACGAGGATCAGAAAACGTCGAAATTAATCAAAATCACGAGTTCAATTTTTCTGACGATTACAATACTTCCTCTCCAAACTCTTTAAAGAAAGTAAAAATCAAGTGAAAACCAAACAAAAGTCCACTTATACTAAACGCGCTCATAAATACCAAATTATACATTTGAGATGTGCTTGCTTATCCCAAAATGGAAACTCGGGATCGATTCCGGTCTTGGATTGAAGTGAAAACCATCACCAAATATCTCATGGTTTGAGGCTTCGGGTTCACTATAACTGGGCACGTGATTGGGAGGTCAGTGATCGAATCTTGGCCGGATCCACATAGGGGTGTTTTTTTTTACGTGTGATCTATCTCTTTAGTTTCCCCCAACCAATTACCCACGCTAATTCAGGTGCACTTATTTTAAACTAGTTCTCTCATCACTAACCTTTAAATTAAGTCGTTAATAGCATTATTATTAAACGTAGACATGCTTATTTAAAACGACTCATAAAACACACTGTCTCTCTTTAATAGAACCTCGCACAGCTGTGTCTTTTTCCATGTTCCATTAGATAATATGAAGGAACTGCGAGGGTTTCTGAAGATTTAGATGGGACCCAGATTACACCAGCGGAACAAAACCCTCTCTTTGTGCACGCTACCAGGACAAGATGGCGACCGCCACGACAGCTGTGACAACCCTGTTCTACTTCGATAATGAGGGAATGATACCGATGTGCTGACGATGTTTCCTATTAGACACAGAAGCTTTACCTCATTAGACAAACTTTCGAGTGGAAGAATACAAATTTATATCTGGTTTTACGTGAGGGCTATTTTTATGAGACATTTTTAAACAAGACTATAATTTAAGCAGATACGTGATTTTGGTTTTCCAATTATTTATTAATTACAACTTAATCAAGGTGTAATGGTGATTTAAAAACATAACATACAAACGAAAGCTACAAAATTAAAGATTTTTCACTTCCATTCAATTTATTTTCATCGTAGGATATATGAAATGATTTTATAAAGCTATTTTTTGACTCACGTGTTTTAAATGCAACTAAAATATATTTGTGATTTATTAATTTTATGTTACCGCCTCCCCTCTTATTTAAGAACTAAATCAGCTTCTTTAATAGAATTCCAAAGTTTTGCTCCTATGAAACATAGGAATTATCTAGTCTGTTGTAGACTAAATGTATTATTCGAATATTAAAGTGAAAATATGTATAGGTGACCTGGTGGTCTAGGGGTAAGGTGTCAAACTTCTGTGCTGGCGGCCGGGTTCAATCCTCGGTCCCGGCACAGATTTATCTGATTTCCAAACCCTTCCTTCACCTCTGACAAGACCTCTTGTGAATGTGGGGAATGCCAGGCCACCACCGTGGTTCGGATTCCACGTTAAACTGTAGGTCCTTCATTTCATCTCACAATCACACTACCATTACACATTAGCGTAAGTGTGTATAACCCGAACGGGTAGTAAGACGCGGTGCTAATAATAATAATAATAATAATAATAATAATAATAATAATAATAATAATAATAATAATAATAAAATATGTATAGCTAGATTCCTTCCTTTGTGATACAGGTATCTGGAAATTTTTTGGGTAAACTTTCTTCTATAAAGTTGACATACCTGAGATGATAGTAAGCAATCAATCCATCTTGGCCAGATATTCTTTCTTATATAGAGCTGACCGATGCTGACACTTCAATAGAAATCGTAAACAAACCTCTTAAATCGACCTGGAAGTTGAGAGAGAACATTATTTTAACGAGTTTAGTTGACTTCTGCGTGGTCAGAGAACGGTATTTCAGTTGACCTCAAATGAAGGCGTGAAAAGAACTTCACTGCAGTAGGTTAGTTCCAACAGTTCCGAATGTTCTCGGTGGTTTGGTGGAGGGGGGTAAAGTGCTAGCTTGGAGGTGAAGACGACGACGACCTTATCTAAAGTGTGGAAGTTATTGAAAGTTGAAGAACTGATTCCTAAGAGGTGAAGAGAAAGCGAGGCACTCGGGTGGAAAGAGCTAGAGATAACAAAGGAAAAAGAGATAATAAAAAAGGTAAGAGAAAGAAATGTACTATACGGCAAGGACAGGAGCTAAGGGAACTGGGGAATACAGAAGTAAATATAGAGGTCCTATACAAGAAGATGTAGCGTGGGGAGATATGTTTAGGAATGAAAGTCTGGAACACAGAGGAAATGAAATGAAATGAAATAAAATATACACTTGTAGTCAAAAAATTTAAGCAAAGCTAGAAAAATTGTAAACACGATATTAAGATTTTAACGCCATGAAAACTTACCTTTTATTTAGTTTTGTTTTTTTGTGTGTAGCTCTCTTACTACCCGTCCGGGCAGTCCGTATATTTACACTAAAATAATAAATATAAGGAAGGTGGAATATAGAGAAAATGAACCGGCATTCACGTGGAGGTAAAGTGTAAAACAACCTGATAGAAACTATGCTCAGTACACCCTATCTGGATTTAAACACAGATCTCCCTGTCACCGGAAAAAACATGCTTGACGATCTTGATGTTTTGTCCGTTTGCTCACCGATTGGAGTGATGCCCTTGCCGGGAGACAAGTTAGTTTGGGAAACCCTCCCAGCTTGCACATTCTCTTCCTAACATGTTACACATGTCCTCTACAAGCTGTTTAACTATCGTAATACCACCTATCTCTGTGATTGGTTGAGACATCCACACATTTGATGAAGGAACACCGGTGGGTGCTTGAATAGAAGATCAATATAATCTTGTTTGCTAGCAACGAGAAGGTCGGTGTTAAAATTCCGACAAAGTGTAATGAGAGGAAAAATCTCAAGTTGGTGTGCGTACTTTAAATACCACCTTCGTTGTTATCTTAGTCTCAGTAGTATGGATTGTTCCAGCAAGAAGTAAGGAATTTTTTTTCTTAATATGCATTAATAAAAAAAAGACCAATATCAAGCAATTTCGTCTCGTTACTATGTATTAAAATTAATGTTCCTTATAATAAATAATATGGCTACTGTTAAGATTAAATTAATACGAGCCAAAGGAATAAATTTGAAAATGCTATATATATATATATATATGTATGTATAAAGTACAAGGAAAAAACCTTCAGGACATAATATACCCTCATCTCCCAATATATATAAATTATAACCAGTGGCGATTCTAAAAATGTAGTTTGGGGAGAGAGGGCTTTTTTATTGTACTTTTTCTTACAATTTGGAATGTCAGTCATGTTCAATTTTTATAGATGTATATTTTGAACAATAAATCGTAAATATGGTCTTGAACGTGTCCTATGCACGTAATAGCTATACTTCATTGGCTTTTATTATTATTCTTATTACTATTATTACAAGGATATGTACCCACATTTGCTTGTAGGTATTGTTGAAAATATTTCTAAAAAAAAAAAATCCTCATCATACCCGGATGGAACACTAACCCTGACCTAACCGTCACTGGTAAAATTGAATAGATGAGCTTGACATTTAGTCTACGTGACCACCGGTGCGTGTATTTTTATTAATATTATTTATGATCTTTTGGGGGAAGGATGACCTTCTCTTCTTCTCCCCAACCCTCCCGGGTACGTCACTGGAGTAAGAGAGAGAGAAGACTGGGATGGAAAATAATGATATTAGATAGAGTAGGCGGAGCTAGATAGAACAAAAAGGGTGTTTCAGAGAAGAATAAAGAATAGAAAGCGAGAAAAGCTATAAAGCTAGATAGAGAATAATCTTGAAAAGAGGAGGGAGGGAGGGGGAAGTGGGCCGAGAGATGTCGTGGAATGCGCGAGAATGGAAAGGGTTGGGGAGATGGGGGTGGAGAAGTTCTGGAGTTCTTTCATTTCGGCGAGTTAGAGGGGTGGAAACGGAGAGATGATGAAATGTCAATAACACGCAGGCTAACATCGGTATCGCCGACACTTCCCCCTTTTGGATAAAGAGTCTGGCGCACTGAGTGAGGACTCGAGTCCCTTCTTATTCGAGACCCAAAGTAAGCAAAGAAAAGACGGAGTGGAAAGATTCTTGGATTTTCACCCAACAACCTCTCTCAGAAGATAGTTTTCAAATTAATATTTTATTTATAAAGGTGTTCTTATGTTGAGGTGGAATTGTGTTACAGTTGAAGGCCAGTATTTATAACGACTTTTGTTACCGTAAATAAAATATTTATTCAGTGGTTCCATTTATTTTCACGGCTCTTGAATATTTTCGTGATATCTTAGAGATTGATGATGATAGCTTTTCTTTATCTCTACCTTTAAAAAGTTTATCATCAAATTCAATTATGCTCGTAACGAATATTACTAATTTAAATGAATAGTAAATCAACATTTTTAAATGTTGTCCACAAGGTTTATTCCATAATGCAACATAGGCTCCCTTGTGCTTACTCTAGCATGAACGATAGTTCATTCCAACTAAAAGCTATCTCTACTTGAATGTTCTATCTCAACTATACACGTCCTACTAGATATCTATCATCACCTCATTACACTGTATCCTATTTGGAGTCTATCCTCACCTCATACAGGGATCCTATCTGAGATAGTTCATCCTCCACTCATTACACTGTATCCTATCTTGAATAGTTCTATCCAGTCCACCTCATTACACCATATTCTTATCTTGAGATAGTTCTATCCAGTCCACCTCATTACACCGTATCTCTTTCAGCTTCAGTCTAATGTTATCCTCCCATCTCCGTTTAGGCCTTCTCAATTGTATCTTCCCATTGGGTTTGTTATTCAGTTCCTTGAACATGGTTCTATTATCTCCCATTTGCGCTTTATGTTCTGTCCACCGTAATCTACAAGTTCTTATTATCCTAATAATGCCCTGTGATGAGTACAGGGTATGTAATTCATCATTATGTAACCTCCACCACTTCCCAGTAGCCTCATCCCTTTTTCGACCTAACATCTTCCTAAGCACTTTGTTTTTGAACACTCTTATTTTTTTCGACATGTAAGGTAAGAAACCACGTTTCACACCCAGAGAGAGCAGGTTATATGTTATTAACTTAATGACCGAGTAATAGCATGCATTTACCGACTGTATTCTTTTCATAATTTCTACTCCATTCCTCCATAAATGTAATAAATACATGGAAACCTAAAAGTTGTTTATCATTAAAAGATAAAAATATTAAAATGATTGATTTGTTTATAGAAAGAAAGGCACGCAAGTTAATGGAACAGCCTTGTGCATATCCTGGGGACTGAATGGCTGCTACCAGAAATGAATAACATACTGTTCTCTTGTGGTGTCATTAGTACAACCAAATGTTTTTACTATATCAGAATGTATCCTAATATCGTATCCTTACGTGAACACCTGTTCAACATGGTCTGCGCACTTTTCGTTTAATCCTGTCTTTTTAGTTTGTTATGCCAACAAATAAATAAAATAAATAAAATGGTAGATAAACGATTTACAGGGTAAGTAATGCATTCGTAAAGGCTTTAAATATGATATTAAATTTCTTATATTTCTAGTCTAAGAATACAGTAAAACTCTGATGCTAGTGACGCTTATGCATTCAACCACCAAACGCTATAGTCAATAGTTTAATATGAAAAGGGAACTGAAATTACTGTGCACCTAAATACCCTTTTAGGTTACATATTATATTAATAAAGAACATAATCATTTTAAATAATATAGATTTATTATGTAAACAATAAACACAAAATTAAGAAAATACAGTTTTGCAATATATAGGAGTTTTAGAGTATACTAAGTTTTCCTCCAAACAATCAGACTCGAGAAATTACTTGTGGCTATCAGGGCAGTTCAGTCGCCAGGCCAAAGGTTGAAGTATTTCTAAAAGAAGAGTAATTAGACAATTAGTTAAATAATAGTATGGAGCAAAATAAACAAGTAACTTATAAACAGCCTTGATTGATAGAGCAAGATATAAAGGTATCCATACAACATGTTGGATAATCAGCTGTTTCTTCCAGCTAATTGATGGCTAAGGACCAGGTGTCTAACGAAGTACTAGGGCCCGGTCTCATTCCCCTACGGTACTGCCTGAGTACTCAATAGTACATTAATATCTATTAAGACCATTACAAAATCAGCAGTCTGTTTACAGGCAGAAATAAAAGAGTATTATCTGCGCGGACCCCATTACGAACTAATGCAATTTCCCTGGGTTGCGCACCTAAGCTAATATTATCTCGGAAGCATGATTACAAGACCAAATTTGTATCACTATCTACTGAACTGTAATAAGCAAAGAGAATTGACAACCTGGTGGTAGCCATCAATAACAGTGAACTAATGCTCATGACGTTCAGGGAGTCATTTAATTCAAAAGATTATGGAACTTGTGGATTTTTGTAAATCCAAAAAACTAGATCGTCATACTTTCTAAGCCAGAGGCTTTTGTATAAGGACAATGTCAAAGGACACTTATATAGTGGTCCGGATTGGACTTAAAGAGTCAATTGAACCTGGCTTGTCCATCAGACTGAAGGACACATAAATTTGCATGTTGAAGTTAATTACACATTAACTAAAATCAAAGTTTTAACTAAACATTTTTCTATAAAAAGAGACACAGTCCTTTTTGATAAATATTACTTAAATTTCATTAAAAAGTAGTTAGATTAAATTCTCCTAACAAAATTAGAGACCAAGTCCTGGGACTTGACGAGGACGGCTGGATACATAAATATCCCAAATATACTGTCCATGTTAGCGCCGAGTTGAATAGGACGATCCATCCTCCTACGATTCGGTTATGGTGATGAATCCAACGACCCAGACTCCATGTTCCTCCTCTTCAGTTGCGGACGGGCAGAGAGTTTCCTTCCTTCTACGATTCGGTTATGGTGATGAATCCAACGGCCCAGACTCCATGTTCCTCCTCTTCAGTTGCGGACGGGTAGAGTTTCCTTCCTTCGCTCTTAGTGTTGTAGAACCGATCTGTATTGTGATTCTGCAGATCACCTTTATATACCGTCAATCAGGCACGAACATGATAAAGAAGAGGGAGTGATAAATTCAGAAATATAGACGGGAATAAGGAAGAATGAAGTGGGAGATAGGAGAAAAACAAAAGAATATCATAAGGTTCTTTGGATGACCGCCAGAGTCGCTAGGTGAGCAGTAGGGCACTGCGTGGATTCTTGACTAAAGTCTTCTCTTCATAGACCCGGCTAATTAACATGTGTGTGTGTGTGTGTGTGTGTGTGGTGGCCATGATTGAACCGTCCTGTTCGTCAAATGTGGAATTACGATATCTGTAGACATCTTGCTGAGGTGAGTTACAAATAAAGCATCTTATATTTAAACGTATCTGTATTAATTATATTATTTAGCATCCACTATTATTTTCCTGAGGATTTGTGATATAAATGTATTTTTACTATTTTTCGTGTAGACCGCATGGCAGGCGTGCATAAGTCTATCCAGCTTCATCCAACGGGAAAAGCAAAGCGTTAAAGTATATTATTCATAAATACAATAATATTAAACCTCTTCTTTGATATTTAGTACAGTAATTGTCCAAAGACAATATTTTTGACCAACCACGTGTTTGAACGTACGCCAATAAGTAGATTTAGTAGACTGGATCAAGTCCGAGAATATAAAATTTGAGGTAGTTTATATTAAATAAGTTATGATAGTTCCTTTTTTTGCGTAAATTATTATAATATTAATTATTTACTTGTAGCTGTTCAATCTAACTGATTGACACGCTACAACTGTTATTTCTTTATTCGAACCCATTTGATTACGTTTCTGGTGTTAAAGCTCTTAGGAATAATACAGTCTAAGAGAAAAATTTAAAACTTGAAATATCTTGATTAAATTCGTTCCTTTTAAATGTTTGGAAAATGTTCACCTTTAGCGAAGATTTCCACGTGACCCACTCATTACGTCAGCCATTCCCTTCTGTCCCCACAGGACACCAGCTTTGTCCCGCCGGGACACAGGACAGTTTCTGCCGTGTGTAATTAAATGTTTATTATTTCCCGAGGGAGACATTTCTTTGTATACATTCGGCCATTAAAAAACTTCGCACAATTTTGCGGTGAGTTTAAATACATTACTACATTAAATATATAACAAGTTATATGTTTATTATAAACGTATTGTTCAAGAGCTGGAAAGTAACATACCTAAAAACCACTCTATTTCCCCACTTTAAAAAAATTCCCAATAAATGTTATCCTTAGATGGTAATAATTTGAGCCCTAAAAATCCACTCTTCAAACAATTAGTTTTGATATGATTTGCAGGAATCAATCCACCCTGGTGCCTCCAGTAGGATATCGAACTCCAGCCTCTTGACACAGGCTCAAGAACTATAGTATACTCAAAACTTCTCAATTTCTCGCACCATTTTATTGGTTCAAACAATTATTTCCTATTCTAAAGGAAAGGCGTATTCATTCAAGCGTTCTGTGTGTGAATGGCTCCGTTAGGGCTTTTGAGACAAATAAAGAATTTATACCAAACTTTGTATAGTCATTTCACCGCCAGATGAAACTTTTTTACTCTTCAAAAGGTTTTAAACATTCATGCGCCAAGCCTTGTATTCTTCAGTCGTGACTCTTGATACGTAGGTTGTGGGAATTTTGATAGCTGTAAGAAAAAAATATGGTGATATTTTAGAAATGTTGGCTACTCTAGATTTATTTATTTATATATTCGGGGAGGTTTATATTCTTTTTATAATCCAACTAGACGTACATTACAATAAACACCCATAGTGACTATATTTGTATCTTTTTCTGAGAACCAATTCATTCATCCATCAAAAACTGACAATATCAGCCGTGTTTAGCATTCAATATGTTACACAAAGCATAGAGCTACACGTATCAATCAATACACTTGGTATGCCACCGTTATATTTACTCGTGTGTACAAGTTTGAGATAAGACTACAATTTTTTGTAATATACAAAAATAGCTTTTAAAAGCCAAAGTTAAAATATATAAAAGGATTTGAACAAACTTGCTACACATATCTGATTCCCTTTGAACGTTTTCATTGAGGATTTTAGAAGAAGAAGAAACAGGGAAAAGATAAATAGTTATAAATTAAGAATATATGTTTTCATAGATTGGCTTGAAATTCATTGAAATACTTTTTTTTTTCAACTAAACTGATGCTTTATCATATCCCAGCTACATCTTAGCTGTGATCCAACGCCCTGGTATGACAGCTGATCCACTCTTTAAAAACTCTTTACATATTTACAATTGATTTCATGTCAAAAAATTACAGTGATAAGCTTTAACAATTACTTCTCATTAATATGTGATGTCTCACGCCACATTGTCCTCGCTATACCTATAAGGTGTACACCTCAGATGAATGTCTAGTCATACTATTATTCAGCATCATACATTAATTACTTTACCTTAAGGTGGGATGGAAAGGGACCCGAGAAAAGCCAGTGCTTTGCAGTTTTTATGGCAAAACATTTTTGGTCAAAATAAATAAAATATTGCTCCAGTAGAAACATAGAGTTAATTTTCTTCAAATGTTGATATCAACAGTTTAATATCTGTCATGAGCATAGCTCATTAAATGACAAACTTTTTAAATCAAGAAAAAAAAATTGTTATTAAATTCCAGGCCAATAATTACAGATATTCTAGAACTGTTGATATCATCATGGGAAGAAAATTAGAGTCTATGTTTTTACTGGAGAGATATTTTATTTATTTGTGCCAAAAAAAATCTATAAAAATTTAAAAGACAATGGTATTTTCTCTGGTCCCCTTTCCCCCACCTTAACAATGGGTACGCAAAAAGCATAAAATAGCAAGTTTGACCCCTTTTAGCTCGTAAACTGGAATGATTTTAAATAATAGCATTATTATCTATAATTTATAATTATAAACTTGTTAGAATTGTGCAAACATACTTTATTGTCAAATGACCTTAATGAAATGGCTTCTCACGAGGCTATTTAAAGTTATGGAACACTTTTCCCTCGTGTTTTATTCGCTGATGGAATAGTCCACATCCTTTACCCACTTTGTCTCTCTTTCTATCAAATATGGCCATTCATTTTAAAACAAGTCACGTTTCAAAACGACGTGATTTCTTTTTTTCGTCTATGAGCACAAATTGGGATAAGAGGAAAAATTGGACCTTTAAAAAAAAAATTGCACTTTTAAGTTGGAAGAACGTAAGCTCAGTATTTTACTGTCAAAAATAAATTGTTATCGTCGTAATACATTTCAAATATAAATTGATCGAATTTCCGTTAGATGACTGTCTAGCTTCGTGGCAGACCCAAAACATGACAGATGGGTAAATGTATATATAAAATACTTTTCTATAAATTTATAGATATTGATGGTTTTACGTATTTACGATGTTCGGAAACTCATAGCCCAAACTGCACATTAAGCTTGTTTGAACCAAAAGTAATACAAAATTACTATAGAATTACATCCAGAAAACTTTGCTAATACCTTTAAATTGTGTCCAAAGTTTTGGCGTACAGCAACGAGAGAGCAAAGCTGTGCAAGCATGCGTGTACAACAGGTTGCATAGGAGTAAGGTGCGTGGCACTGCCCGCCCCAACAACTTGGAGCACAGCAGCAGAACATACCACAATTGTTAGTAAACAAAACACCAGTCCATCTAGAAATGGGAATACGTTCTAAGGGTCATCATTAACAGTCATACATCACAGGAAGTGCTTGCCATTATTACATGAGCGTGGGCCCAACTCCATGCAACCTGTTGTACACGCATGCTTGGCAGCATCTCTCTCCCGGCGCTGTACGCTGAAGCTTTGAACACTATTTAATAATATTAGTATAGTTTTCCCGACGTAAGTGTATTGGTATTTTGGTTTACTTTTGGTTCAAACAAGCTTAATGTGCGGTTTGGGCTTAGAGTTTCCGACATCCTGTATACATTTATAAGCTTTCCCTGCCCATTAGAATTATTGATTGTAAATATTTTCGTGTTGTCAGATTTATCATGGCCGATAAAGACTGAAATGCCAAGGGGAAAAAAACCTTTAGACAAACAAAATTAACATATACACTCAGTTTTCAGTTTGCTTGTATTATCGACACTATACGTATGTATAGACAAAATGGTGGGTAAAGGAGGACAAAAACACAAACTGATAATGAAAGTGGATGAGATATTTAAGAGAAGTTGTGTGAGCAGAAGAGCGGTTAAATTTAAAGAGACGCCAAATATAACCAATTCATTCACGGTAACTTTGGCTTCTTCTGACAGTTAAAATGTAGGCCTAACCTAATATATTTTCAAAGTGAATTGATACAAACATATTAATATAGACTTTTAAACTTTCATAAAAGAAAAGCACTAACTGCATTTTTCTGTGCCGCGTCTTACTTATTACCAGTCTAGGTTATCCATATGTTTATAATAATGGGGTGGAAATTATGAAAATAAACGTTGGCCCATACCCGCATTTAGGTGGAAGGAGAGTGGAAAACCAATTAATAAAAACCTTACTTAATATACCTAGTTGGGACCCGAGCCCCCACCTCTCGTTCAACGGCATTCCAGTCTACTGCGAGAGTTACGCCTTAGACCACGTGACTACCGATACTATGCCAACGACACTGTGAATGGGCTATATAAAGGAAGAACAGACAAAAGTTACAAAACATTGTTTTGTAAAATTCTCCTATTAAGCTTTTATGGCAGAAATTTACTGCAAAGATTTTATCTCGAATTTCATTCGCTATTATTTCTACCGTCAACGTCACTAAATAGTGTGACGTCATCTATTGTCACCACCCTAAAAGCTCCAAATCCTCTCATCTCTATAACAACCACGGTTAAGTTTTTCGGCATTAAAAAAAAAAATAACCCATTTGACATGAAAGTTATTATTCAGTTCTCTTATCTCCATAAAAAAAAGTAATGGTTCGTCCAGAATGAAATGCCGCCATGGTAATGAAACAGACTGCTATTATTTTTAATGTCTAGTTTTTAAGACCACCAAGAAACTTGTCACTTTTGAAATGACCTCGTCTACGTTATTTGTGATCTCCTTATAGCATGTGCTACCATGGATAGTTAAATATAACTTCTAATGAAACTACATAGTAAAACACTCATTTCTTTTACTGCCATTTATATTTTATTTTGAATTAATATCTGACTGTCTTAGATTCCTTCCTTCATTTTTTAGTTTTTTTAGCGTATGTCATTACTGACGGTGGACAAACCTTCCACTCCGGTCGCCTGTGTGTAAACTACTAGCCGCTCTGAGGGCGCGTGTGAGCGTTCGTTGTCCAGGGAACACCTTTGTTGGCCGTGATATGATGCTATGATATTAAATATGAAGGTCTGGGCCAGTGAGAGACTAATTTACCAACCCCTGGTGACCGTTGAGCTAATTTCCCTTCAGAGAAAAAACCCAAGGTACCGGCTGGTAATTTAACCCGGCATCCGTAGGTTCGTAGCCAGGTGCACCGAACACTACACCACGAGCCGGATAATCAAGTATTTAAAAGTATTCCCTGGATCTCTCTATATTGCTGGCGGACTTTGCACAACTTTAACCTAACCTCTGGCATACATGTGCTTGGATGACATTACGATCAAATCTATTGAGTACTTTTCCGAATATTTAATTCAAGTGGATATAATTCAGGATATTATTTAGTTGGTTGCTTAAAAAGTCTTGGAATTCGTTACAATCCAATTTGGCTACTTTTCATTATTCATAAACGCTGAGATAGTATTCTCTTATCCGGTTTCAATTATTTGGAGCATTTTATTTTTTTATAGAAAAATTACCTTGATTTCTATAATTAACACTTCATAGTTCTAAAAAAAATGTTTATGACCTTACACAATATTCACATTGTTAAACGTTCGTACAAACTTCTTATTATTGTAATATTGTTATTAAACGCATCCCACTACTCGTCCGGGCTATAACATACATATTAATTACGTTAGTGTTGTAGAGAAAAGAGAGATATAAATTAGAGCAAATATAAATGTATATACGTTGAGGGAGAGGGGAAAAATTTAGGGAAAATCTTCCTCAATACTCCCGTTATCGGTAGTTCAGGTAGTAAGTGTAGACCATCTGACCACTTAAATGTAGATACACATGATGAATATTAATTGGTGTCAAATATTTTAGAGGCGTATTATCATCCACCAAACATCAAGACAAATTCATATAAACATGGATATATCCATAAACGCTTAGTTTTAGGGTTATTAAAGATTTTCCGTAAAGATGGATTGATCGTGGGGGATCCATTGAATGGCCTGTTTAGTCACCAGATTTGAAACAATGGATTTTTATATCTAGGAACATTTAAAGTCTATTGTTTATTAACTCCTTTCTGTTGTAGGAGTTTTTAAGAAAGCGTAGAGGATGCATTGAAAAAAGAAAACTCAATATTGAAACATTTTTTGAACCAAAACGTTTTGTCTTGTGTTTTTGTTAAGCTTTGTCTTGTTTGGTTACATAACTTCTTCTGTTGGGTTGCTTCTAATTATTGAACAGTAAAATTCCTCCTACTTCAGAAACTAAGTGTTTATGTTTATTTGAACTTTTCTTAGTATTTGGTCGATGTAAATACGTTTCTAGAAAATTTGACACCAATTAATATACATCCTATATCTAAACTAATAATTATAGATTTATATATATAACTATATATATATTATATAATATTATATATTATAAATAGTTAAATTCACAAAGACAAAGTAGACTGTTTCATCTAATCTGGTTAGTTTTATCATGGGGGAGCGGGGGGGGGGGTAAAGGTTCAAATACCACAGGGTTTCTCCTAGATGATTTCCCAATCTTCATTCCACACAAATGCGGAAACACCTTACTAAAATCTAGTTTTTTCATACAGTCCCTTCAGTTTAATATTCTGATAATATGAAGGGCTTAGTAAAATGGAGCATGGAAATAATTTTATCTTGTTCAAATACCATATTTTTACATATAAGTAAAACGTAAAAGTTGGAAAACAAACGTCTTTATTGAACTACACGATAATTTTTAAAGGACGTGCATCTGTATTAGGGGGAAGAGAGGTGGGGGAGGGGGGGAAACTAGGAGGCAAACCTAAATGATAGATAACATGTGGAAAACCAACCACACCGTGTGAGGCTGGCTGATATTCAAAGACCCTAAGCCTTCTCATCACTACAGACTACTGTTAGACTGATGTCTTGGACCACGTAATCAACTATTCGGTGTTCAAAATGATGAAAATGGTGAAAATGGTATTTTATGTCTTTCAACGTACTTTCCTTTTGAAAAGAATCATCATATGAAAGTCATACTTCCCAATGTAATCACTGCGTGGTAATAAAACGCCTCTATGAGTCGTACAACTCTAATATTTGTTACTGTTACTTCTATCCAAGAACCCCCCCCCCCCCCCGGCCCTCACAATGGTCCTGGAACATTCACGCGATGTCACCGAGCTATCCCGACCTGCGAGGGAGTAAGAAACTTGCCAGGACAGGCCATGCATAACTATAAACAAGCATTAGTCAAACACACTTATGTCGTACGAACATCCGTTTTCGATTAAAGGTAACAAATTGATTTTCATTCCTTATTAAGGGGGTACTAGCACCCCCAGGGGGTCATTGGGGAGCACCGTCCCTAAATCATCTGGGTGGGTCTAGTTATCAACTGTACCAAGTGGCTTGCTTTTATCATAACATGAAAGGCCAGGGCAATTTTTTGCTCTTAATCTTCGTACTATAAGGACCACAGTGGAAATTAAAAATAATGGGGGAGCTTCATTTCAAAAATGTCAGTAGTTTCACCATCTTAAAGTTAAAAAATCAATTCAAAAATCCATCATTATAAAAAGGAAAACTAAGATTATCTTCAATCTGTATAGTCTTATCCTTTATTTTTACCCAGAAATCTGAAACCTTTTATTTGTAGCAAAAGTGAGTGTTAGGCTTTTTATTTTAGCGCCATGTCCTACTACCTGTTCTGATTATACGCTTATGCACTAATATTTTCCGCATTTACATGGAGAGGGAGTGGAAAACCATTGTGGAAAAAAACTACTTCCATTACTCCTAACCTATTTTCGAACCTCAATATCCCCATCATCGGCAGTATTTTCTACTGTGAGAGTAGCACCTTAGACCATGCGGCCACCGAAGCGTGTGTTAGACATAACATCTAGTGTAGAAGCTACTTTATTTATTTATGACATGTGTGTCCGTTTGGCCACGATATCTCAGCTGTTTGTTTCCCTCCAGAAGAGAAAACAACTGCACACTCACTTTTATGTCGCCAAACACTGCACACACAGTATTTGGTTTGGAACATTAACAATATTTGGGGAGCGATCTCTGATGAAAAAAGAGTATACATTATTATGTACCAACCTAACTAACTAGTTTTCCCCAAATAATTCTCAATTTCAAAATTTCCACAGTTATTATTGTGTATCTCCGCATATGGCCCACAGGTCACAAGTTTGACATGACTGGCTTAAAGGTTGGTACACCCCTATCCTTAACGCATTGCACACCCCTAAAACAATGTAGTTCAGAGAAGTGTGCCCTATTATCTATCAATTAATCCACTTTAGCCAATGCCAGTCAATAAAATAAGTTCAACCGTGGAAATATATGTCGCAATCCAAATTAAAGTTTTTATATTTTACAAAAGAGAAGACTGGGATCTACATTTATACATAATTTGGCATCGATTGAATTTTATATTAAGGTCTAAAAATGTAATAGAAGTTTAACCTGTGAAGTTTTTAGTTGTATGAAAACACCCTTCAGGTCACCAATTAAAATAAATCAAGCCCATTCTTCTTGTACTCGCTTCGTATATTATCAGAATAAAACCCTTTTAAAATTAATAGAATATTAATAAATAAATATTAATTAATAATAATAGAATATTTCTTCGACAATGTTGTTCTATGCCAAAAAATAAACTACAAAAGGGTTATGAATTTGATTTTGAAAAAAAAAGTTAGAGCGCACTTGTTCCTATCACAACTAATCGGTTCATTAGGTATTTGTTTATGTTGGCACACAATTGTCTCAACACATCGTATCGGTTCATTAGGTATTTGTTTATGTTGGTGCACAATTGTCTCAACACATCGTATCGGTTCATTAGGTATTTGTTTATGTTGGTGCACAATTGTCTCAACACATCGTATCGGTTCATTAGGTATTTGTTTATGTTGGTGCACAATTGTCTCAACACATCGTATCGGTTCAGTAGGTATTTGTTTATGTTGGCACACAATTGTCTCAACACATCGTATCGGTTCATTAGGTATTTGTTTATGTTGGTGCACAATTGTCTCAACACATCGTATCGGTTCATTAGGTATTTGTTTATGTTGGTGCACAATTGTCTCAACACATCGTATCGGTTCAGTAGGTATTTGTTTATGTTGGTGCACAATTGTCCCAACACACCGTATCGGTTCGTTAGGTATTTGTTTATGTTGGTGCACAATTGTCCCAACACATCGTATCGGTTCAGTAGGTATTTGTTTATGTTGCTGCACAATTGTCCCAACACATCGTATCGGTTCAGTAGGTATTTGTTTATGTTGGTGCACAATTGTCCCAACACATCGTATCGGTTCAGTAGTATTTTTAGTTAACGTGTATATTAAAAAAAATTATTGATAATTGTTTTTTAACATAAATAAGGCATTCAAATCCATCGATTTGTTCAAATATTGAATGCAATCATACGTACTTTGAACATCCTTTGGGCAAAATTTGTGTGCAATAAATTTGATCAATATATTTTATAATATTTTTACAAGAAATTATGTCGTGTGTACCAGTTTTTGGACCTCGCGACCACCGCTATCGTTCCTCATGCATGATTGTAAGGGAAGATACAATCTCAGCACGTGTCTACGATAAGGGACGTATTGAATTACCACTCCACTGATATCTTGAATGGAGTCTTATACTTCTTCTTCAGCGTACCTGAACGAGTCTCCACTTCTTGTGTCACTTGACCCAGCTATGCATGAAGGGTAGGAAAACAAAAATTGCGACACTAACAAAAAAAAATAGATTCGCCTCTGACAAAAGACTATCATGAAAAGTTACAAAAAAATAGGAAGAACTCGGGGGAGAAGGGGGGGGCACTGTTTGACTCCAAGTCAGATTTGAAGAGGGATGCGGATAGAATAGAATGATTTTTTTTTCTTTGCGAGATGAATGGTTTGTGAGGTCGGAGGGAAGACAGTTGAATGATAAAGGGGGCGGGGGGCTAGGTTTTAGGAAGGAGGGCTGAACTAGATCCTAAACAATGCAACAGCTATCATTATTTTATATTTTCTTGAGGTCTTGTCATCCGACTCACACATAAAGAAAAAAAGAGTGGAATTAAAAAAGGTACAGATGAGTGGGACGGAAACTACTGAGAGAAGAGAGGAGTGGGAATTCAACAGACTTGTGTGAATGCAACAGTTTGGTTTTTCTCTCGTCCTCGTCATTAGAGTGAGAGAGTACATAGAAAGTTTGATACGTATTGTGGGAGTGGATGGAAGGTTAAAGGTGATGAGGGGAGAAAGGGGGAACAGCCCGATTAAAACTGTTTATTATTATTATTATTATTATTATTATTATTAGCACCGCGTCTTACTACCCGTTCGGGTTATACGCACTTACGCTAATGTGTAATGGTAGGGTGATTATGAGATGAAATGAAGGACCTACAGTTTAACGTGGAATCCGAACCACGGTGGAGGCCTGGCATTCCCCACATTCACAAGATGTCTTGTCAAAGGTGAAGGAAGGGTTGGAAATCAGATAAAATCTGTGCCGGGACCGAGGATTGAACCCCGGCCGCTAGTACAGAAGTCTGACACCTTACCCCTAGACCACCAGGTCACCTTAAAACTTTTAACGGGGAAAAAAACATTCCTTCAATATTAGGATTAGTAAGACTTAATGATTGAAGGAATGATTTTAAGATAAGAGAAGACTTTAAAAGCGAAATCTGTGATTTATTGGGTCACAAAAATATAAAAAATATAAATAATAGTTAGATAATAATCTGAGAATTTAAAATTGAAATATAATAACAAATACAAATATTAGATGAAAAATGCTCAAACAATTTTGGGAATTAGAATATTATATAGGCCTACAGTTAAAATAACTTCAAACAAATTAAACTAAATAAAATACAAATCTATAGTATGCCTAGAGTATGTTTGTACAATTGAGTTAAAAGTGAAGATTTTTGCTAGGTAGATATTAATTTTATAAATTATTTAGTCTTATATTGGTCAATATAAAAAATTAGAATATGATGATATTCTAAAATATGTATTTATTTTTACTGACTCATATTGAATAAATGTAACAATACAAAATTGTCAAGGAAAAAGATTTTTGATATAAAAACAAATTAAAATATTTTATTAGACAAGTAACAAGATTATAAAACTACAATAAGAGTAATTTGTTGTTCACATTTTGACTAAGTTTTACTTGATATAAATAAAGCAAAACTTTACTCAGTCAACAAGCAGTGTTTTGAAAAATTGCTTAAGCTAACATAAATAAAAATATTTAGAATTCAAAAAAGAAGTTAAAGAAATATTTAGGCTTATAATATAATTGCAAACTCTTATTTGAGAATGATTTTAGTCCCTTGCTCATTTGTAGCTTAGGTGTTTTTAAGAAGGACCATCTAATAAAAAAACACTTAGTAAAATAAATTGAATGGTGCATCGCACGAACTTTCTCTCGTTTTTATCTTGAAATAGACATTTACTAAAAACTTGTAAGATTTGTGAAATGAAATAATAGGTCCATAAATTGTTATAGAAACACTACACCAAAGATAATAAATGAAATAATATACACTGTCACAGAAAAATCGAGAAAAAAGAATCATCTTTGTCCATCAACAAGCGTAACATTCAAATTCATTTTTAAAGACATGAATTAAATAGTGTATACATTTGTTTATAACTCAGAAATGATTGGTTTTATAAACATATATTTTAAATAAAATATTTTTACTACAACCTTACAGTGGTAAGTTATTTTTTATCATAAATAGTTGCGAAGAAATTATTAAAATTGGAAAATTTTAATCGTCAAAGTCATCTTAATGAGAAAATGAGAATTTCTATCTTGTTTATTATAATAAAAAAAAACGTGCCTAGACATAAAATTTAATCAAAATTTCGAGAAAATTGATTTTCTCTCTTTTTGCTCCTTAGTAAACCACCCCTAAATTTATAGTTGGATATCCAATTCCAAAAATCCCTTGGGGGGACCTTATGAAAACCCCAGGTACCAAGTTCTAGCCCAATCGGTAAAGTCGTTTCGCCTCCAGCCCGAGGTACAGACAGACAAACCAACCAACAGATAGACGGTATTGCGAGAATAACTTTATTGATTTCAGGAATTCATGAAACGTCGACATTTTTCAAACTCTTGAGTTTGATTTTTTTGACGATCACAATACTTTCTCTCCAAGGTGTCGAGAGAAAATAAAAAGTATTCAGCAATTATAAAACCTGAGCTGGTTTGCATGTTTTCTAAAATAATAATAATAATAATAATAATAATATTTAGCACCGCGTCTACTACCCGTTCAGGTTATACGCATGTTTTCTAAAAGTAAAACACATTTAGTTTGGTTTGCCTATGTCGGAGTGGTCAGAGCTCCAATCTCATCTAGATGTACAGGAATATATTTTCCCCCTAAGTTATTTACCACCCTACCACCACTCAAATATAAATTATACCGTCCTCATTCCTATAACATTAACGTAATAATTATAAATGTAAACACCCAGAACGATGAGTGAGAGGCGGTTACAAAAATAAACACTAATAAAAGGTTGCAATATCTACTTCACAAATGTAAACAGTAATCTTTCACTTTTATCGGTGGGCACGCGGAATAATCTTCAAGTACGTCTAGTCTGGTTTGCAGCTGAAGGGAACGTCAGGGTGGGAATCCCCGCCAGGTTTACTGAGGATGATATTTCGTAAATGGTTTCCCACTCTATATCAATGTAGGTGACCTGGTGGTCTAGGGGTAAGATGTCAGACTTCTGTGCTGGCGGCCGGGGTTCAATCCTCGGTCCCGGCAAAGATTTATCTGATTTCCAAACCCTTCCTTCACCTCTGACAAGACATCTTGTGAATGTGGGGAATGCCAGGCCACCACCGTGGTTCGGATTCCACGTTAAACTGTAGGTCCTTCATTTCATCTCACAATCACCCTACCATTACACATTAGCGTAAGTGCGTATAACCCGAATGGGTAGTAAGACGCGATGCTAATAATATATCAATGTAAATGCCTATACACTTGCTATAAATCTTTGCTTTCTCATTCTTACCCCATTAGTGTAGTTAAATTTGGATAGCCCGGACGGGTAGTAAGACGTGGAACAATAATACATCATAATAATATATAATAATAAATAATAATAATATGTTTCAATTACAACAACACGAGGCTTGGCGTATTAGTACAATTAGGTTAGGCCTACTGACCAGTGCATTTGTATATTGTCTAGTGTGTTAGCCAAACACATCCGTTTCCAACAAATCATTTTGTCATTCTAGCTGTTAAATATATTCTTTTAATCGAAATGTTTTGTAAGGAACAAATTCTCACCCTGTGACTTAAATAATTCCTTTAGATTAGCAGAGGAAAAAAATTCCAGCAGTAAAATGTGGACAGACAAAATTTCTGCGGGGAGTAAAAACGAGATGATGACAGGAACATAATTAAAAATATGAGATATGAAGGAATACAATCGGAGAGAGAGAGAGAGAGAAAGGTAAGATGAGAGCAAAGACAGAAAACGAATTAAATAAGGGGGTTGTAATACGTCAGAGACGTAATGAAATTAATGGGAGAGTTAACGAAAAAAGGGAATGAGACGCGTGCGTTTGATTTTATTTAGTAGACAGCTTACAAAACATCTGACAAAATAAAACAAAACACTTTTGTTCTTTGAAAAATAAAAAAAATTTGGCTTCTCAAATGAGACAGAAATAATACAAACTTGAAAATAAGATTTCTTCTTCGCCTTAAATATCCGCAGCTAAAGGATAGATAGAAAAAAAGCAGAAAATATAAATATACATTAATTTAGTAGTTTAATTGAAAACTTGTATTTGGTTAAGGTTCTATAAGAATGGTTGCTTACTCTAATATTCAAACCCAGATCATGCTATCTTGACTCTTTTGGAAGAGAGATTAATAAACGTAATTGCGAGAGGGACTTTATGATTTTTCAATGAAAATTTATAGTTGGAAATAATTAATAGTGCAAATAGCATACTTAACACAAAGTTATTCCAAATAAGTATGAGTTTAACATATAAAACTTACTGCTTGCATTCTCATACAAAGTAACGCAAACTTAATCCAAAACAAATTTACTCATATAAACAATTTTACTAAACTAAAAGATAATGTGATCTTTGGCATTGAATTTTATCTGTCATTACCTCATAATTTATTTTCGTAAACAATCATAAAGATGTTTTACAGTAAGTCAAGATCTGTACTTGGATTTTACGATATGCATCGTCGAAAACAATGATTCGCATAAGTAAGTGGAACCGAAAAACACTTTTATCTTCTATGTTGTACTTTTCAAGAAAGAAAACTTTTTTTCTGTCAACGAAATTCCAAAAATTCTCTTCTGCTATATAGTATTTTAGCAATGTCATTCTGAAAATCCAAATGTATAGCTTCTGTTCTTCTGCCTTTACATAAACAGGTCTTGCAATGCATGCAGCTATTTCAGTTATATTTATGTATTTGGTAAGTAAAAGGATTTATAAGAAGAAGTAATCATTGGCTCTACTATAGTAAACTGCTCTAATCTCTTTTCAAAATGCTCTTGAAGCTCTTGAGGGTGAATAGCAAATAATGACGAGTTAAATAAAGTAACTCTCACCTAAAATTTTCTTCATAATTGTGAAATCACAAAATACTTCATCTGCAGATAAAACGTCTACAAAATTAGTTTCTCTTTAAGTGAATCTACCGAGCTTCTCATTAGAGCTCATATTTTCTCTGCAGCTATAATCTTAGCGAATTCAATTATCCATAATGTATGTGAGAAAACACTAACCAAATACACTAACCGGCAATATTCACTCATTTGATCGTAATAATTCTGATTTTTGGAATTGTGAAATGTTATCTCTTCAATCAAGCTTACAAATCTTGTAAGAACTTATCATTTGTGGTCAAAAAGTGGTGGGCATATGCAAAAGAGTTGGCGGGTCCCATGGTGGCTGTGGATGTAGGATTTGGGGACCCCTATTTTAAATCATTTTGCTGCCAAAGTAGGTTCCAACCTTTACATAAACATGTATTTACTCATATACGTATACCTCATCAATACACACCACACTTTGAATAAACTTCATCTATAGGAGCATAGAAAAATTGCTATTTAGGTTTATAATCACTTTTTCCCTATCACAGGTATTAAACAAGGACATTTTAAACCAACTGGTCATTCCACGACTTACACGATAAATAACTGTGAAACAGACACAACGTCCAGTTTCCTTAACGTCAATTCGAATGAAGAAACTCTATTCTTACCAGTGATAAATGTTTAAGAATGTCAGGAATCAAATCAGTTACCCTTATCTCTTTTATAATTACGGAAATAGTACTCAAATAATTTTACACTTGAATTTGTGTTTGTTGAGTGGATTATAGATGGAATTTAATTAATCAGAGTTAATATCTGCAAGTGGTGACTAATCATATTATTAACGCTGTATCAACTAGTCGCCATAGATCGCATACCAAAGTCTGCTTTTGACTATAATTTGTTGTTGAATATATTTAGAGGATGTGAATATCCTATTTGTTCCAAGAACTAAATAATTATGTGATTTAAATTAACAAAGTGAATTTAGACTATGGTAGTTACTAATCTACATATAAGGCAGTAACTTTTATTTGCCAATTTAAAAAAGTTTAGACTGATTTTATTCACCGAAATGACCAAATATATAAATTATAAGTGTTTATCCAGCTTTATTTAATCCAAGATCTGTATTAATCAAAAGGTCTTATTTTGGTATTCTAGACCAGGGATAAGCAAACCACAGCCCATGGGCTAAATATGGCCCACCGGTGTGTTTAATCCGGCCCGCAGGCTAATTAACTTAAATGTGTTGCATCGTATCCTGTGCTCGAAGATCATTCACATCTCATCGTATAAATTTTCTGAGTGGTCAAAGGTGTCACTCTCTAGTTATACAGGTCTACTGATGATTGGGAGATCGGGTTTCGAATCCCGGTCGGGTGTACTGAGGATGGGTTTTCCTAAATGGTCTCCCACTCTCATTCTGTACAAATACTGGTAAATTACCTCTAAATTGCTTCCATACTCATCCCTAGTCTATTAGAGTAATTTATTATGCAGGATTGGGAAGAATATGTTGACAAATTTAATAACACTTTATTTTCACTATTTTAACAATTATATTCTTCAAATTAAACTTAAAATAACACCAAAAGATTGAGAATTTTTATACTCTTTATCTATACTTATAAAATAACATGTCCTGACTGACTGACTGACTGACTGACTGATTCATCATCGCCGAGCGCAAACTATCAAGGCTACAAACATGAAATTCGGACTGTATATTCATTTTGTTATGTAGGCACCCACTAAGAAAGGATTTTAGAAAATTCCACCCCAAAGGGGTCAAAATAGGGGATGATAATATGTATGATAATATGTATGAAAGTCCGTCATTTTGAAAGTTACATAAACAAAATTTGGTTTTTCGGTTATTGACGTAAAACAAATAAATACGTGTTTCAGGAATTTTGGAAATTTTATTTAATAAGGGATGAAAAAGGGGGTGAAAGTTTGTATCGGACTTGCATTATTTTTGATCTGAGGTCAAGTTATGGTCATCAACGTAACGTAATATTTTAAATTAATCTGTAAATACATATGTATATTTTCGTATTTGTATATAATCAACTTCCACGGAGCAAAGCCGCGGGCAACAGCTATCTAGTGTATATATATATATATATATATATATATATATATATATATATATAAATTTTTTATAAAGCTATGTCCTTAATATGGCCACCATTATATGTAACACATTGTTGTATATGCTTCTCTAATCTTGATATGACTTTGCGCCACGTTTCTTGTAGAATTGCTTCAACTTCCACCACAGTTATTTCTTCAAGCTCCTGAATTGCTATTGAGGGAGTCACATAAACATTACTCTTTAACATGCCCCGCAAGAAAAAGACCAGAGCTGTTAAAAGTCTGGTGAACGTGGTGGCAAGGAGATGACCTTTCTGGCCTTTGAACTGCAACGTAAGGGCATGGATGCAAACAACATGTTGTTCCAACAAGATGGGGCAGCGGCCCACACAGCCATAACATTAATGGCAATGGTTCGCAAAATGTTTCCTGGGCACCTCGTTTCACGATTAGGGGACATTGCCCAGTCAACACGTTCACCAGACTTAACAGCCCCGGGCTAGTGGAGCATGTTAAGGAATAATGTTTAAGTGACTCGCCCAAGAACATTTCAGGAACTTAAGACATAATTGTGGTGGAAGTTGAAGCAATTCAACAAGATACATTGGCAAAGTCGTGTCAATATTATAGTAGGGCATACAACAAGGTATTGCATATAATGGTGGCTATATTAAAAACCTTATTTAAAAATAATAACCATAATTTAAGGGTACGTAAAAAATATTGTATATTTTGCTGTTATCTTAAGTTTGATTCGAAAAATTTAATAGCTAAAATAGTAAAAATATAGTGTTATTATATGTGTCAACACCGTCTGCCCCATCCTGTATATGCGTATAACATGAACAGGTAGTAAGACGTGTTGATAAAAAATGGGTGTGTGTACTTATGTACGCGCGTGAGAAGTTATACTTCTTTGGCATCATTAAATAATTTTATTTCTTTATTTTGTAAATATTAAATAACCAATAATAAATATTTAACAATAATAATTTAATAATATTTATTATTAATTATGTTAAATAATAATATTTTAATTTATATCAATAAATAATACATACGGAAAGTTAACCTCAATTATATTGGAGAACTTGAAAAGGTCTATAAGCACAATTTTTTCACAAATATTTACGAATAGTAAATAATATTAATCAAAATATTCGATTTAAATCACTACTGAATATAATTTATTAGCACATATATAATTCGCACTTGTATGAAACTAAAACACGTGTTGTGAATGTAGAAACTAGAAACATGTGGATAAATGAAAACAGTGATCAGAGGCTACGAGCGTACCATAGAGAAAGGAATAACATAGTATACATTTCTCTATGAGCGTACCAACATACGCGACTAACAAAGGTTCTATTTCTATTTTGTTGGTAGCTTTTTTTTTTTCTAGACTTAATGAGCGGTTTAACTTCAACCTGTTACTTTTGTGTTACAGTGATGCGCACGCATCTTAAAATTTCACTCTCATCATTTTTTCATAACACGCCTAAAGAAGTATAACTTCAAAAAAATCATCTAAATTTAATCTTCCTCATCCCTACCTCATTAGAGTAAGTATCCGGTTATTTGGATAGAGTAGGAGGAGGAGATAAATATAGGAGTAGTTAATCAAAAATTTATCTATTTTTACTTTATTACCTCGGTTACGACATAGAGAAGATTCATCTCTTAGTGGTTAGTTGGAAATATTCCAAATTATGAGTGTGCCAAAGGCAAGAAATAGCTAAACTAAACAGCCCAACTTCGGGAAGTGGAGGGGGATCGAAAAATAAACTCTAAATATCCTTTGAAGATTAGCTCACATTTGCTTCCCTTTCGAGCAAACAGCAAAAAATTAAGCAAAATCAAAATATAGGTATTAAATACAATACTTTATTTATTTTGATGAAGATGATGGCCTCCAGCCCGGAGACAATGAAAGAATGAATGGCTGACCGACATTGCGTGTCTCTCATTTCTTAGCACGCTTGCGCTGTACTTTGTTGAAATTAATGGCGGTAATTAACAGGTACTTCATACACTTTTTACTAGAGAGTGGCCTATAAAAAATAATCTCATGGGTGAAATCAGGGGAACACGGAGTCCAAGCCACAGGTCCAGTGAGACCAATCCCTCTTTCAGGAAAATTAATACTAAGCCACTGCCACATACCTCTGTCGTACTGAGCAGGACAGTCATCCAGTTGAAACCAGTTCACTCTCATTGTTCAAAGGAATGTCTTCTATAAAGTAGTAAAATTAATTTCTAAGAAATTCGAGAAATACACTTGCAACCAAGCAAGGTGGTATAAAATAACGCCAATTAAAGTGTTGTCCATTATTATTAACCTCATTGGATGTTTCATTCCGCACTCCTTCTGGGCTAAGCCAAATATTTGGACAAATTAAGGGTAATCTTAATGATAGCTTAACAACTTTTATAGTTATTTATTATAATATGTTGATTAATTCATGAGTGTTAAATTTTTTACTGTCGAATGGCTATAAGTATTTTACATTAGGATTGCTGAAATATATTTTTCTAAACATAATAACTCGTCCGTAATGATTAAACATTTAATTTTTGGAAGAACCATGGAATCCATATTCCATGTCTCAACTAATCAGTGACCAGGTTTTTTGTAGGTAGACCCGCCTGTAAAGCTATAAATAAAATTTTAAAATGTATTGTGCAAATGACAGGACGCGAATAAATTAGAAACCTTTAGATGTAAAATAATATAAGTCGATTTTTCGTCCGTCAACGCGGAGATCATGAAACTTTATAGTCATCCCACCATTTAGTTACGCTTATACGTAACGGTCAGGCGTCAGTCTCGTCTTGACTGGTTTACGGTGATCGGGAGGTCAGGGTTCTCTTCTCGGCCGGGTGTATCGATGAGGGATATTCCTGAGCAGTTTCTTACTCTCTCTATCCCATTCGTATTAACATAAGAGAAATAAGTTTGATACCCAATTTTATTTTAATGAACCCTGTTTGACAGTACTAAAATTAAAGAAAATGTTTGTGGTTGAATGGTCTATGGTGTCACTCTCGCAATATACTGGACGGTCTATTAGGAAGGAATCGGGGTTCGAATACCATGCAGGTGTACTAAGTGTGGGTTTCCCTAAACGGTTTTCCTCTTTCACTTCATGCAAACGTTTATACACTTCCTATAATGTAAAACTTTTCATATTTTTTTTTATCGTTTGCCACCAGGATTTATCGTTAGACATTCCTGGTTTTCTACTGGCAGTGGCGGATATGTAATTGTCTACTGAGGTTGGGTGGGACACCCTGTAGGAGCGGTTTATTCTGCTCGATGTGATGATGATGATGATGATGATAACTATGTGGTTCCAATAGGAGTCTTAAACCTAACTTAAGCCTAAGTTACCAGACCATGGCCATCATAGGAACAATTCCCCTTCAGGGAAAATACCTAGGGCACCGGCGGGAATCAAACCCGAAACATCTACATTAAAAGCCAGGAATGCTGACCACTAGACCAAGAGGCCTTCCTTATCCTTAACACATTAGCCTAATTAATACATATGCTTATAATTAAAACGGATAATAAGACGTAAGTGAAAAAAACTTTCTGAGACATAGAAATGATAATGAAACTAAAGCTGAAATGGTCGATCACATTGATGGTGCAGTAGTCATTGACTCTCAAAGGTGGAGTTCGACCCCAAAACTAGAACTTTGAATGTTATTTTTATTTTTTTTCATCACTCCCTATACAGGTTTCCAATCTTCTGCTCACGCCAACTCTTAAACATTTTCTTAATATTTCCTTCACTCACATCAATATATTAATTATTTAGTTAGTGAAAAATTGGCTCAATCGAGTAACACCTTAGCTTTATGATCTTCTGGAATCGTGTTTGATTTAGTATCAAGTCTTAAATTATATTACTTTTTTTGTTTGTGAATCCGTTTAACAATATGTCTATTAATGGTTTTTTAACCTATGATGTTGGGATAAGACGAGTAGCTAGGAGGGAGTGTGTACGAATTAGCATGTAAAGAGGTTGAAATAACCGAAGTGATAAATAGCACTTGGTAAAACACTTTCTTCGCTGTGAATTTAGGTTTGTTTCCTTTTTTACTGGTCAGTAAATGGATGATCTGAGTTCTTATTGTGTTGTTGATTCTAGATTTGATTTACAACTAATCTCTTCCAGCTTTTACACTGGCTGGCATTCAAACACGCTAGTAATAGACCAGCTCAACGAGTCTTTAGCTGTTCCTTGTCCTGTTGCTGCCACTTATTTGTCTTTAGCGTTCCTTGTCCGTTGCACACTTATTTGTCTTTAGCTGTTCCTTGTCCTGTTGCTACCACTTAATTTGTCTTTAGCTGTTCCTTGTCCTGTTGCTGCCACTTAATTTGTCTTTAGCTGTTCCTTGTCCTGTTGCTACCACTCAATGTGTCTCTAGCTGTTCCTTGTCCTGTTGCTGCCACTTAATTTGTCTTTAACTGTTCCTGTCCTGTACTTCCACTCAACGAGTCTCTAACTGTCCCTTGTATCGTTGTTGCCCACACGCGTCTAGGAAAACCCTCACCTTGTTCGTGTGATCGCTCCACAAAGGGTTGACAAGAGTAAGAGAGCTTTGTGAACGCGGGCCCTTTCGCAAGCCATGAAATGGTTCGAAAATAATCTGAATAAATAAAACTAGTGTGTTTATAAAGTGAGGAACACGGCGCTGAAGTGGTGGTGTCTTTCCATCGCCGCGACTCTTTGTAATACAAGGGCGCTGGACGTCGGGTACCCTTGTCTAGTATAGTTGTATGTAGGCAGAGCCATGTTTCATGCTGGTCGAGTCTATGTTCTGCTCAAAATGGGTTCATTGAAACATTATATGCACTACTGGTGTTTTTTTTTGTTTTGACGCTAAAGCCACGCACTTAGAGATTTAGTTTTTTACCTGCTTCGGTGGCTGCGTGGTCTAACGCGCTACTCTCGTGTTAGACTAGACTGCCGAAGAGGGGGAGTTTGGGGGTTCGATCCCGGTCAGGTTCACTGAGAGTAGTGTTTCCCTAAATGGTTTTTCACTCTTACTACACGCAAATTCGGGTGCATTTCTTCTAAATTAAACCTTCCTAATCCCTAACCAATTTGTGCAATTAGTACATAAGTGTATAACCCAAATTGGTAGTAAGACGTGATGCTAAATTAAAAATAGAAAGATTTTGTTTTATATCTAAGTCTTATTCCCAATGTATATTATTTTTCTACATAATTTACAATCGTACAGTCGCCATAGATGGGCTGGACTCCCACGGTGGCCCAATACTTAAATTTAGCCGTAAATGTAACTTAAGCCGTAATTTATTTTATTGTTTAGTGTATGGCATTTTTTTTAGCACCGCGTCTCACTACCCGTTCGGGTTGTACGGTTATTTACTAATTTTACCAATTCGTTTTAATGGATTAGGAAGGTAATATTTATAGTAAGTTTATACTTACAGGAAGGGTATGCACATTTTCGTCCTTTTTTGAAAAACCACCCTCAGTACACCCGACCGAGATTCGAGCTTTTATCTCCCCGTTATGGACAGTCTAGTCTACTGGCGAGAGTAGCGCCTCAGACCATGAAACCATTGAAACTGGTTCAGTAGGCCTATATACTTATGTTGCCGTGTATGTAGACTTTTAACCACGCTGTGGGAACTGAGCGTTGTCCAGTGTACTCCTTGGAGTTAGTCTACACGCCATAGTGCCATAGTGATTATTAGGTGAACTGGTGGTCTAGGGGTAAAGTTTCATACTTCTGTGCAACGGGTCCGGGGTTCAATCCTCGGTCCCGCAAAAGATTTATTCTGATTGGCAAACCTTCCTTCACCTCTGACAAGACGTGTATTAATCACAACTTGTGAATGTGTGGAATGTCAGGCCTCCATCGTGGTTCGGATCCCACGTTAAAATGTAGGTCCTCCATTTCATCTCACAATCACCCTACCGTTACACAATAGAGTCAATGCGTATAACCCGAACGGGTAGTAAGACGTGGTGCTAAAACTAAAAAAGTAAGTAAGATAATTCTCGCTTGTTGGCTGACACACTTGTTTAAAAGTGTAATTGCTAAAAGACACTTAGTAAATTCATGCTAGAAGATTTCTAAAAATTATATTAAGTTAATTACAGGTAAAAATAAAAATCATATATAAAAAGAAAGCTTATTTAAAGGATTTAACATCCAAAAATTAAAATTATAACCTAATAATATTAATCAGGAAGAGATCTTATTGTTTAATATACTCTCTTTTAAAATAATATAATGTTGTTTTTAGCACTATGTTACGGTTATACACATAAGTAATATTTGCGCTAATGTGGTATGAACGAGGAAGATTGAATTCTAGAAGAAGAATACTCGAAACTGCGTGGCGGAAGAGTGGGAAACCTTTGGGGGCAGGGGTGAGATCAGTACGTCCATTCTAGGTTCTGACCCCTATATAACAGCCATCGATAGTTTATTAAATTGCTAGAATGGCGCCTTAGAACATCTGACCACAAACGCAGGTGATTCTAAATTATTAAATATCATTTCATAACTATAATTTCATTATTCATAACTAAACTAAATTGTTAAAATCTAACTGTCCATAATATATTTTACACATTATTGTATTTAGCATTATGTCTTAGAACTTATCAAATAATAACTGTCATAATTGACTGCTTGTTGGGGCTCAGAAATACCGAGCTATAATAATTATTTAACTTAACATTCCTTATAAAATATCAAATTTAGCTCTCCTTACTAAAGTTAAAACAAATATGTTTTAATCTTACATATGTCTTTAATAATTCACTTTGCTAAAAATTTAATAGAAAACCGTTAAATAACATTTTTTTAAATCATTATATATTATTAAATATAGGCTAAATTTTCTTTTTTCTCTAAAAAACTTAGAAAAACAGAGAATTTCTAAATTTAAAAAATGTATCTACCTAGAAATAATCGACTTGAATTTTTTATCTTGCACTCCTGACAAAATGGATATTAATCTCACTACTAGAAACGAGAAAGGTAACTTTGAGAAATTACGGCCACATTAGTGTCAAAGGATGATGGGAAAACCACGAAAATATTGTTTTATTTTTAGTTAAAACAACATCCAGTGGTAGGAATCGATCTCCAATCTCCCGCCAACGTTGACCAGAGTGCGGTGCGAGTCTAACGCGTTAGATCGCCTGGTCATTGTTAATATTTTGCACTGTTTAAATTAATTAATTTCTCTTGTTTTGTATAAATAAAATCCCCCAGTGATGTTTAGAATCGTGTTTTATTTTTCACTAAATAATTGTGCTGTGCTTTAATGTCATTTGCTATGTCCCTCTCTCTGTGAACTGTATAAATAAAGTAACAAGGCAGTACGGTAGTAATGTTACTGGCGGAGCGCGCTCCAGTTCAACTTGTTAGTGGCGCGTTACTACTACGCTCTTATTTACTGTTATTTCATCTCGATGGGCAAAGGCAATATTACGTTAACAGATGAGTATCTAAAAAAAAGCGTTGATATTGTGTTCATTACATAATAATAGTAATAGTAGCTGTAACCTGCTTGGGTGGTCGCATGGTCTAAGGCGCTACTCTTGCAATACACTAGACTGCTGAAGATGGGGAGATCGGAGTTTGAACTCTGTCGGGTTAATTTAGGGT
>JBCFYV010000935.1:15374508-15392111 GCA_039000515.1 Timema cristinae
TTGTTAAAGGGCCCAATTTCCCGATGATATATGTTTAGGCCGTTCCAAGAATCAAACCCGGGCTCAACAACTCGTAAGGCAGAAGCGTTATCTACTGAGCTGAGGTGTCAGAGAGTAGAATACTGATAAGGGGGGTGAAGGGTAACCCGAGTTAAGCTCAGCATCTTTCACAGTTTTTACAGCAAGAAATATTTTTTGGGAAAAAATATATAAAATATTGCTTTTGTAGATATCTATGTTTAGTTTAATTTTTTACATTTAAGGTGGGATGAAAGAGAAAGTGAAAAAAGGCCAGTGTTTTTGAAATTTTAATGGCAACACTTTTTTTGGCCAAAATAAATCAAATTTTCCTCCAGTAGAAACGTAAGAGTTTAGTATTCTTCACGCGGCGATATCAACAATTGTTTAATATCTGTCAATAGTGGCGTGAAATTTGACAACAACCTTTTCTCTTCGTTTAAAAAGTTTGTCATCTAATGCCGCTATGCTCATAACAGATATTCAACAACTGTTGATATCACCATGAGAAGAAAATTAAACTAAATGCTTTTACTGGAGGAAAATTTGATTAACTTTTTCCAAAAAAAGTGTTGCCATAAAAAATGAAAAAACACTGTAATTCCCTTCCAAACCACCTTATCTAGCTCAACAGTTCTTAAATGTTTGTCATAGCCATTGCGGCATTTAGCCATACACTTTTATAGTAGCTAGAGCAAGTTGTGGTCAAATGTCACTATGCTCAAGACCAATATTCAAGATCTGTTGACAATAATATGCTCAGAAAAATAAACTAAACATGTCTAATGAAGTAATATTGGATTTATTTTAGACATTTTTTCAACATCGCGTCTTACTACCTGTTCAGGCTATACACCTATTTAATAATTATATTAATATGTTTGGAATTAAGAAGGTTTAGTTCAGAGGAAGTGCGCCCGCATTTTCGTGGAAGAATAGTGTAAAACAATTTAGGAAAAAAAACCTCAGTGCACCAAACTGGAATCGAATCATGATCTCTCCATAATCGGCAGTCTAGTCTAGCATGAGAGTGGCGCATTAGACCATGCGGCCACCAAAGCGGGTTTTTAGTTAATAAAACTGTAAAAATACTTGCTTTAACTTACGTCCCCCGTTTTCCCCCTTTAATAGAGCGTGATACTAGAACACAGTTCATTTGGACGGTTCTTGCGTCAAGAGAAACATCTAAATCCTGTGACGTAAGTACTTCTTAGTTTCGACCGCAATAAGACCAACACCGCCTGTGAAATAGTGTCCACCTTGTTACGGTGCGTTCTTTAATGGGACTCCCACGTTCGATGCTCAACACCACTTGACCACAACTTGAAAACTGACAAGATATGATATCGGAGGTGTTGGAACGAGTCAGGACCCGTGGCTAACCGCGATTCCTGGTTCGATTCCGTGATCTTGACGGGAATAGCCTGGTGTCAAACCTAGGACACATACGGACAATAATCTGGGGAAATATTTCTAACCTCAACACCAGACCGCTGGGAGGCTGAGTGATGTTTCTCTGCTAGGTTTAGGTAGTTATTCTTTTAATTTGAAAAATTACACCTGGACACGGGAATCGGAAACGGTACCCTTGGCTTAGTATGCTAATTCTCAAAATATGTTTAATAACACTGAGATGTATAAGAGTGTTTCCACGCCCATATTTGAAGACAGGTTCTGTGATGGACGTGTGGAAATAGTAAGCTACATAATATGAATGATCAGTAAAGGTGTTGATTAGGGAGAAAGAATCAATCGCTGTCAGGCCACAGGGCTTAAAATACAATGTTTTGTTTCGTTTTATGGAATTACTTCTCAATTTTGTCTAAGCTTATATTCCTCTTCGTACTTCACCTAAAACAACCCTTTGGAATAACAATAAGAGAGAAAGAGAGAGGAAATAAAACTACGAAACTTCTTATCTCAAGATAAAGAGGAGAGCTCGCTGCTAGTTTTCAAATATCTTAACATTTCTGTTGTGAGCCTATAAAAAATTACTGTAAATGTTAAAGGAAGGTTAAATCCAGAGCCCTTTTTCATCAAGCCTTTTCTAATACCTCCACAAGTGTGATTAAAAATGAGCTAATGTCAAATTCTCACACACTTTTTTTTCCATTAATAAAACTCAAATTATAGGGTTGTTAAGTAAAAAGAGCCTTGTTAGAATTTTCGACTTAAATTTGGCGGGAAACATATTTTGAAATAACATATCTTAGAATTAAATATTGCGTATGAGCTGAACGTATGCACGGCCAATAAGATCACGAGCTATCAGATAACAACGACCCGGGAGGGCCTTATGCTGCCAAATATACAATAACAATTGTACGAATGCGAATATCAACATGGATTAAATATCTAAGTTATTGTATTTGATAATAATTACAGTTATCTCCGCATCCAAACCAAAGGTCCCGGTTTCGATTCCCGTGTCCAGGTGTCATTTGTCAATTTATAATAATGTATTTAGTTGCGGCTATAGCCGTAATTAACAAATATAACAACAGCGTGGTTTGTTAATTCATCCTTAAGGTAGTTATTTAACAGAGGATAAGAAACCACACGTAACCCTCTTGGTACGCGTTGTTGAAGGTTTCCAATAAAGAGGAGCTGTCACACATTAGCAAGCATCTATTGCTTGTAAAACTATGCGATAATAATAATAATAATAATAACAAAAACAAAAAACATTGGCAGTACCATATGAGAGCTAGCTAGACACAATGTAACACACCAGACACACATAGTGCCAAAAAAATACTTTTTATTAAATATAATGAGTTTTTTTGGCACCGCATCTTACTAACCATTCGGGTTATACGCTTATGTACTAATTAAGGATAAGGAAGGTTACATTTATAGAAAGAGAGTGTACCTACATTTACGTGGAGGGAGATTGGAAACCCAATTTTGGAGGGGGGGAAAACCTCTTGGTATATCTGACCAAGATTTGAACTTCAAACTACCTGTCATCGACAATCTATTCAATGGCGAGAGTAACGCCTTAGACCATTCGGCCACCGAAGCGGGTAATATTGACCCTCACTGATGTGCTTCCCATCCTTCTGGAGCTTGACATGAACTCAGCCCCTCTGCCGGTTAGTGTTTCCCGCACTATCTTGGAGAAATCATACTCATTAGGAAAGCCCTGAAAGTGCGGTAGTTCCTTGTTGCTTTCCAAATTGTATTTCTACGAGCGAGTGCGAAAGAGTCTACACATTTTTCTGGGAAAGGTATTTTCACATATGTTCCAGGGTTCTTTTACATGTCGCAATCGACATGGGACAGACAGTTTTACTTCTCTTCGAAGGAAGTTGTGCTACGGATTTTTATCGCTCAAGAACCCATGAATATCGGGTCCTGAGGTGAGCACTTTACCCCCAAACCACCATTTTATGAATTAGGAGTATTTAAAAAGTACATTTTTGGTAGAATCTCAATATTGTTTATTTTCACTAGTGCAATCTTATGTATAGTTTGCATATACTAGGACAAAATATATCTTCATGTTTGTATCATCTTTGCTATTTCTTATTCAATTTACAAGCTCGTCATCTAGCGAAATTAGCCAAATAATTGTGTTAATTTATTTAATAGTTAATTGAAATAAATCCAACCTTAATATTCACTCGATATATCCAATATCGTTCTTGTTTTAAACGCATTTTAGGAACAGTTAAAAAAATATCAGTTAACTTGATAGAATTAATTTTACGAATGAGGATCAGATTGTGGGCATTACGTTTTAACACGTCTATATTTATCTAGTAGAGCTGAAAATATATCAACTCAATCCTTCAAGTTCTTTGCACCAGCGGCGTGAAAGAATTAGTGTTGTCAGGAGGGTTTAACTGGTCAGCATCAGATTTTAATCTGCCCTAAGGAGTCCCATTAGCATTGCCGGCTGACAAGGTGTTAGTTGACTAATGCAAGTACATTAATTTGGCTGCGCGCGCACAGCTTGCACCGTGTAAACAGACAAGCAAACTACTAACAAGCAAGTCTACTTGCAAGACGTAAAAAAGTTGGTCACCTTCCAACTTTACTAATGCAAGTAGACAATTCAAAATGGCGGCAACTAAGGAATTGGTTGTGCGGGAGACACCTATTTGTGGAATGTTATGAAAAGAATGAGTTTTTGTGCCATTTTAAGCACCGAATTTATAAAGATAAGAATGCGAGGGATATTGCACTAGAGGATATTGTAAAGTTATATCAGGTGTACATATTCTCTAGAAGTTTCTAAAATAAAATGTTAGGCCTACGTAAATATTGGAAATGTGCCTTGTGAGAGATATAATTTAATATCGGTAAGCAAATGTTATAAATAATTGTATCAAACCATTATTTCCTACCAATCAACGTGGCATGTGTAAGTTTTTTTTATATACAATCACAAAATATAGTACAACATTGTAGTACCGTGATTAATTCCGACAACATAATATTCGTGTTATCGGCAAGTAAGGTATGAATGACCGGCTGCTTCCACGCGAAATCTTCGGCACGCTTTCCAATTTTCGTATTTGACACTTTAACCAATCTTTATAAGTTTTAATAAATAATGTTCAGCCCACACACTTCAAACACTTTGTAATACTGCTTTGGAAATTTGAGTAGATACATAACATAATATTACTAAGGCATAGCAAACCAGCTCGTTTATATTTAAACCAATCTACAAATTAATGAATTATTATTTTTAAGGAATATTTTAGGCCTAGAAAGCTAGCATTTAACAACACATTTTGTTATTAGTATACCAAAATTTAAAACAGGGTTTGAAAAACCTGCGTTAGGCGTATTTTAAAAAAAAAATGCCCAACCGAGGGTTGTATTGGGATTTATTGACCTTATTTGAGTTTAATTTTATTTATCATGTATGCTAAGTGAGTTAACAAATCAAGAAAAATAATATTATAATAATTTGGGATCAATTGAAATACATTTTAAACCATTAAGGAATTAAGAAATATGATATATACTATTCACTAACTTTTTTATGTTGTTTATATAAAACCATTTTTTTAACTGGTCAACTAATTATGATACATTGCGTTTACTGAAAAATCGTAATTTATTTGGCCACCCATTCTTATTCTATATTCACTCTTTCTAGATCCTAGCACATAAGCGTAATTAATATAGGCCTATACGTATAAATAACACGAACGAGATGAAACGCAGTGATAAAAAAAACTGCCCCAATAAGAGGATCAGTTAGCACAACTTCATCTTCAGCCATGTTTTTAGAATCGATACTAATACAAGTGAAAAATGCGTGTCAACACAACTAACATGTTAGTAAGCTAATATCACTAAACTTGCTTTAGTCCACTAACATCGTATCAACGGGCCTTAAAGGACACGGAGCCGCACGGGCGCGGATGAATCGTCGAGATAGCATTGCTCAGTGCGGACCTTGTAGCCACCTACCACCGGAAATAAATGTTCGGGAGCTTCTGAACTTTGTTTTCATGGTAAAACTAGCCATTTCTTTCACACGTGTGACGCTGTAGTCATTGTTTCCAACATTACGTACAAGATAAACAATATTATCCATATATACAACTTATTGGACAGCAAACATTCTTATTATTAATTATTAGCTAGCTTAAAACTTTACTCTTCGTAATTAATAGCTGACTTAATTTTATGAAAATAGGTGAAAACCTATGTAAGTAAAAATAAAAATACAAACTTATTATGTAATAGATATCAGTCTATAGAGAATATAAAAATTGTTTTCTTCTTTTAGTTACAATAATCTTATGCTTGGTTTAATAAAGTTAATTAATTAAAAATCTTACGCGATGTTATTGTAAATAAATTCACTTTAGGTGCGGGTCGGCTCCGTGTAGCCGAATGTAAGAATTAACAAAATCCTAGGTGTGCTATGCGGACCAGAGGAAGCTTACCTTTATGGTCCAAAGTCTAGACTTTAGCCACACATATCAGCGTCGTGTTCAAGCCGAGCGCCGTCCGGCTGACGTACATCATCCGGTTTACGATTAGAACAACAAGAATTAATGTAGCTGTCCACACATGATCGACACGTGTCAGGACCGTGGTAGTTACTTTTCCCCGGACCCTGCCCTGATTCGAATCAGTTGTTGAGCAGACTCCAGTTCCAGTAAGAGCGTCCTAATAATGTTGATTGCCTCATTCTAAAATACTAGTACATCTTTTTTTTTCCAGCCCCACATCTTACCAACCTTTTGGATTATCAGCTTATGTACCAATTGAGATAATGGTTTTAGGAATGAGGAAAGTTATATTTAGAAGAAGTGTACCGGCATTTGCGTGGGGGTAGAGTGGAAAACAATTTTGGAAAAAAACTCAGTACACCCGACTAAGGTTCGAGCCTCGATCTCTCCGTCATTGCCAGTCTAGTTCAACACGAGAGTAGCGCGTTAGACCATCCATAAAGCCAATGAAGCGGGTAAGCTTTCATGAATTAAATTAGGATAAAAATTCACAAACTCCACTTTCAATGGCCTACTTATTGTGAATCCAAATCCTACTTTTCAATCTTTTACCTCGTCTACCATCCGCTTCGGTGCCACGTGGTTTAACGCACTACTTTCATGTTGGACTAGACTGCTGAGGACGGGAAGTTCGAGGTTCAATCCCAGTCGGGTGCATTTAGGGTGGTTTTCCCCTCTCCATCCACGCAACTCAACTCGAATGGTCTGGCCCACTTGGCAACAAGTGAGGTTCTGAGCTGGGATAGTGGGGCTTGTGGTCCGACAAGGTTCATTCATTGAATGTTATCAGCAGATGAAGAGACAAGGAAGAATATTAAGATGCTCTGCGGCCACCGAGTTGCAAGATATGTATTAGGTTAAGTTAATTTTAGTTCTCTATTTTCTAATGTTGTATCATGTTTAGTTTTAGGTCCAAGATAGTGGTCTTAGCTGGAGGTAGGTGGAACGAAATTTCTGGTAGGGCGCCTCCCCAGGTGGTGATGCTCACCCCCGCTGGGGCTCACACCGATCCGGGGACTATCAGATCCGGAAGCGGTGGGACACCCAGCGGGGCAAGCTACCGGGGGCATAAAATACCCGGGGCGGACCACCTAGTAGGATAAAATTAGATGAGGAAATAAGGACACTTAGATTAGGAGCTACAATCAACACTAAATTAATTAATATGATTGTAAATTGGATAAACTAGTAATTATTGGAGGTAGAGAAATAATGTAACAGAGGTCCAGTCTAGACCTCAGGGCAGAAAGTAAGGATAAAAAAAAGCAGCTACATCCACGCAAATGCGGGTGTACTTTCTCTAAATTAAACCTTCCAAATCCCTAACACATTAGTTTAATTTAGTACATAGGCGTATAATCCGAATGGGTAGTAAGACGCAGTGCTAGAACAACTCTTCTACCCTCCTCCGCAGTTCGTATGCACTGTTTTGAAATTTGAAATGGGTTTTTATGCTCTTTAATGGACAGAGATGCTCCTTTTTTCTTAATGTTCCTATAACATGGTATATTATTTCTTGTATGCTCTTTGGTGGAATGTTTCTGCAACAATTTATATTATTTAATGTCACAAATCTCACTAGTTTTTAGTAAAGTCCTTATTTTAAGATAAAAGTAAAAGAAAGTCTGTGTAATGTCACAAATCTTACTAGTTTTTAGTAAAGTCCTTATTTTAAGATAAAAGTAAAAGAAAGTCTGTGTATTTAATGTCACAAATCTTACTAGTTTTTAGTAAAGTCCTTATTTTAAGATAAAAGTAAAAGAAAGTCTGTGTATTTAATGTCACAAATCTTACTAGTTTTTAGTAAAGTCCTTATTTTAAGATAAAAGTAAAAGAAAGTCTGTGTATTTAATGTCACAAATCTTACTAGTTTTTAGTAAATTCCTTATTTTAAGATAAAAGTAAAAGAAAGTCTGTGTATTTAATGTCACAAATCTTACTAGTTTTTAGTAAAATCCTTATCCTCGGTCCCGGCACAGATTTATCTGATTTCCAAGGGGACGCGGCAGTTGGCCTAAAAGGCATTTGGCCTAAAGGCATTTGGCCTAAAAATGAAACCAAAAGTCATTTGGCCTAAAAGGCATTTGGCCTAAAAGGCGTTTGGCCTAAAGGCGTTTGGCCTAAAGGCGTTTGGCCTAAAAGGCATTTGGCCTAAAAGGCGTTTGGCCTAAAGGCATTTGGCCTAAAGGCAGTTAGCCTAAAAGGCATTTGGCCTAAAAGGCAGTTGGCCTAAAGTCATTTGGCCTAAATGTAAATTTAAAACCTTCGGTTATCTTCGGAAAGTAAAAGGTACTGTTAGTTGTTTCATCTGAATATAGATAGCACAACTGATGCAAGGTAGTTACAATATTTCTAAAAACATTGACAATATCCTACATACAACTAGATCAGTAGTTCACAAAACACTCTATCACCTTTTTTATATATAGATTTCCGATATTATTTCCTTGTTAATATATCTCACGGTCATAAAGTTAACGAAAAACAATAAGAAAATCCCATTCTCAGCATCGTTTACGCTCGGTAAAATTATATGCGTACATTCAAATTATGGGGACTTTTGACAACTTATTCCGAAAGGCAAAATGAAAGTGGAAACCAATATTCAACCCACCCACTTTAAATTTGTCTGAAATGACGCCCGATTTTCGTTTAGCGCTACTGATATATATATGAACATATTTTTTTTATCTATTGTATTAATAATTAATATATAAATAATAGTGACGCATTAAATAAATTTTGCCAGTAAATATTACAATGGTCATATATATATATATAAACTTAAATTACCTATATATATATACAGTTATTTTTTTCAAACAGTGTAACTATTTTTATTACGGTGATATTATTAACAACATGGGCTATGTTAACACAATAGGTCCTTTGTTTAAAAACTATATACTAATTTCCCTCCTAGTAATTTGCAAAGCATTCTCAGGAATTATTTCAACTTGTGAAAAAAATACAAAAGATTTTATGGAATTGTCGTTGGTCTTTTTTTAAGTCTTCATAAAACGTAAAAATACAAAATGTGGTAGCCTTTACAGGATGATAACTTCCTAGGGCAAGAAAAACGTACGATGTAAGCAAGTGGACCTCCGAAATGCCAATGGCTGCAGCAGAGGCCAGGGGGATAAATCTGATGAGCTTTGGTTGGTAAAAATATCTCACCGCTAGGATCGCTTGTGTTCTCCCATTCCAAAAAGTGACACTCTTATAGCCTAGATGCAAACAGACGTGACTCAAGTTGGCCCGCCACATTGCCGAAAAAAAATCTTTTTTTGTCTAATCGTTTGTGCTCTATTTATGCTCATATGTGCCCGAACATGAACATTTGTGCTGTTAAACTGGCCATTTTAGAAAATATTTAATGTGGTGGGCCAACTTGAGCTCAAGCTAGCCCGCCACATATTGAAAAACACAACATAACCAAATTTATTTAAGTCAATCCATTGTGTTCCATTTGTGCTCATATGTGCCCGAAAATGAACATTTGTGCTTTAAAATTAGAAAATCTAGAGAACATTTAATGTGGCGGGCTAACTTGAACCTTCCCTATATCATAAACTGTAGAAAAAATATAGTTCAAGCTGGCCAGCCACATTTTTAAATATCAATTTAACAAAATTCTGTATTCACCACTCGTTTGTTCTTAGTTTGTGCTCATATGTGCCCGAAAATTAACGTTAGGGCTGTGAATCTAGGCCTTTTAGATAACATTTAATGAAGGCGATCCAACTAGAGCTCAAGCTAGCCCACCATATTAACTGTTTTCTAGATTTTCTAATTATAGAGCACAAATACTCATTTTGGGACACATATGAGTACAAACGAAAAACAAACGAATGGTGAAAACAGAATTTTGTTACATTGATATTTAAAAATGTGGCGGGCCTGCTTGAATTCAATTTTTCTACAGGTTATGGTATAAGGAAGACTCAAGTTAGCCCGCCACATTAATTGTTCTTTAGATTTTATAATTTTAAAGCACAAATGTTCATTTTCGGGCACATATGAGCACAAATGGAGCACAATGGATTGACTTAAATAAATTTTGTTATGTTGTGTTTTTCAATATGTGGTGGGCTAGCTTGAGCTCAAGTTGGCCCACCACATTAAATATTTTCTAAATTGGCCAGTTTCACAGCACAAATGTTCATGTTCGGGCACATATGAGCACAAATAGAGCACAAACGATTAGACAAAAAAGGTTTTTTTCAGCAATGTGGCGGGCCAACTTGAGTTACGTGGCAAACAGGCTAAATCTTCTCTTTCTCTCTTCTCCGTCGCACTCTACAAAATACTTTGAAGGGTGGGATTAGGCAGCAGTCCTTTCCTCCCTCCATTCCTAATAATAGCAAACGACCTTGAAGTAAACCATAACAAAAATTCATTGTTCCCCGGCAACTTTCCTTTGGTTCTTTTTCAAACCCACTAACATAATTTGTTTTGAGTTTCACGAGTTGTTGGCGGGTACCTCTGTCTTGCTTCATCCTTTGCATTATATAGATTAAATAATGTATTGATTTGTATATTTTTGTGTAAAGTTTAGTGATATCTAATTTTTTTAAATATGTATTTCATCTTCATTTTTGAAAGAAAGATTTTTACTATAAAATAATGAATCGAGGACAAAAATGTGCATACCGCGCCTGGTCAATTACACGATGTACTTAAGGTAATTTTTCCTAAATGGTTTCCCGTTTTTCCACGCAAACGAGGGTACTTCTCATAATTTTATCTTCCTCATACCTACCTTCTAATTGCTATTAAATGTGGAAAGCATTGACTGGCGTGAAGATACAATGAAAAAACAACACTACTAGAGCTTACTCTATTTACTTGAAAAACATATTTTAGACAGTGAAAATACATCATATTCAAATATAACAAATGTACATTTTTGTATAATTATAATTACATTTAAACTTTATTTAACATTTTTAAGATAAATACTATACTTACTATGTTGACTTAATAATATAAAATGAGAGACTCCTTTAACACACTGGCTCAAAAAGTATTCATTATTAACTATATATATATATATATATATATATATATATATATATATATATATATATATATATATATATATATATATAATCTAAACCTTTTTTAAAGGGTTTTGAACTAAAAGTTTGTTACCCTTTAATTAAATAAAAGCTAATGGATATACTTTTGATTTTTTCATTTGACGAGAAAAAGGGGCGTTATAAGTTCATAAAAACCATTTTAATAGCTATCATATTTTATAAATTAATTATATCTATGATAAAATGACCTCTAACTAAGCGTTTACTTAGAACCAGTGGCGCACTCATTGGGGTGGAGTAAACGGGGCACCTTCCCCCATAACCCCTAATAATTTCAATACAAACATAAATTATTTATTTTATAACTAAAACATTAGACACAGAAGATGAGTCGTATACATAGGCTCCTTTTTAAGACTTGATTTAAGACTTTATATTCAAAAACACACACATATTAAAAGTGCCACTTATATTCTCATTTGAAAAAAGCACAACCATAGTAGCTTCCATACATTGTATACAAGAAAATGTATATAACTAGTAGCCACCATTCTGGTAGTTAAGTTCGTTTTAGTTTTTAAGTTTCTTAACACAAGATATGGGTTATTACATCGAGGACCTCGCTTATATAGAGACTTCAGAATCACTCGCACCCCACCCAATTTCGGTTAAAATTAATACTAAAGTACTTCGAACTGACAAAGCTACCAGAGCGTGTTATTCAACACATTAACATATATTGACTTAGACCAGGGGTTCTCACATTTTAGACCGAAGGAGCCTTTGTACCAGAAAAAATGAATGGCCGAACTCTCATAAAAATATTTACACTAGTATTATGATCATTCAATAAATACATTTAAATCTCACAAGTCTTTTATAATTTAATACTTGAATGAATATAAAAGAAGAACTACACTACACCCCGACCTCCACGTCACTTAAAAACAAGTTATATTTTGAGTGCGATGACTTATGAGATCAGGTAGTTTATAGCGTTAATACCAACGTACCAGTGTTTATTTGTGTACAGAGGTGTAATTTTTTTATCACGTAATATAGAATTATTTTGCTAACAACACATAAACCGTACTAAATGTTGATCTCAATACACAGTCCGACACTTTATCTCAGTTGGTAGCTTGTTTGTATACTGAGCTAAAGGTCCCGGGTTCGATTCCCGGAATGTCCGAAAAACGTATCATTGGTTGACTGTGCTTTTCCCCTTTCACAATGATGAATTAACTGTCAGGGGGCTGGATGTTGTATTTGTTCTAGATTTAAGTTAGTTTGTCAGACTCTGAGGAAATAATCTACATTCTACGGTTTGTCTGTCACTAGTTTTATATCGAGTGTCACTCATTGAGCGTGAACTGGGAAAGAGGGAAGGGTTGATAGGGTGGGGTATTACCAAATTTTTCTCCCCCCATCGAAATGTGCCTCCCTCCATTTTGTTAAACTTCCCTCTGATATACTTGAATTTGAAGCTGAAAGATGGTTTGCATCAAACTTCAAAAAGATTATATAACAATCTATTATTATTTCTAAATGCTTAAGGAACACCCAAATAGCTTTTAGTGGAATTCCATTTTCAAATATTTTCCACTGGCTTGGAGTCAAGCACCTAAAAACTCCTTAAAAATAGTTTTTTACAAACTACCTCGCCAACACTTATAAAGCTTCGCCGATACTCTTGATAGTCATCACAATAGGTTTTTTTTCATTGTGACTTACTACCCGTTTGAGTTGTACACATACATCAATTTACCCTAATGAACCAGGAATGAGGAATGTTACATTTTAGATTGAATGTACCTACATTTGCGTATATTGAGAGTGGGGTACCATTTTAGGGAAAAATACCCTTGTTACACCCGGCTGGGATTTGAACTTCAATCTTAGAGGACAACTTTATTTCCAACTGAGGGGGGGCGGGTAGGGGATATAGGTGGAGGACACACATATTATCTCCAACTTTGAGGGGGGCATATATTATTACCAACTTATATAACACAAATATAGCTGAATCTAATATTACCCTTTAAATATATAGTTTGACACACTCAGTTGAACATTAATATAAATTCACGATTTTCACTATACTACAAATTGGTTTATGAATAGGCCTACTTACAAGAGGGTTATTAAATTTATATTGAAAAGTTAACACATAATTTAAGTGAACATTTACGTCACCAAATACCTTAATGCTTTCATTAACTTGCGTACTATATACATTTGTTCATGTACTACAATAAACTATGTTCTTGTACAAAAACATATTCATGTGTGTCATACAGCCACGTGATTTATTAAATTTAGAAATAATGTTTCTAAAGTATGTTTTAAGATGGCACGGATAACATAAAACTATATCCACCTTGCATGGGGAGATTTTTCTTATAGACTACTGTCCACATTAATGAAGCAAGATCGATTTGTTTAATAAGGTTATAAAATGCATATGTGAAATCTTGCAGTTAAGTAAACTATTTAAACAAATCATTAAATTCACTATAGAAGGGGACTTTTCCATAAAGTAAAACTATTGGGGGTGACACGTTTACACGCCATGAAACCACTTACTATTTGTTTCGTAAATCTAATATAATGCCTAGATTCACGGGTGATATATTTTCCCCTTGGATAACATTTTCGGAGACATCACAAATAAGGGCGATTTTAATTTGCTTTATTAAGGAAATTACAGCAGTTAGGACTGAAGGTCTTGTTCATATTCATTAGGTGAAAAAATGTTATGAGCAAATAAAATATGAATCATGACTCCATTTTCCATCTCGTTCAGAAGGGAATACATCTTCATCTGACATCAGAATCTTTAGGGAAGTCATGGTGTATAACACCATATCTCTGAACTGGGGGGGGGGGGTTTCCTCAATGGTTTTCCACTCTCCCTCCACGCAAATGCGGGTTCACTTCCACTAATTCAACCTTCCCAATTCCTAATCCATTAGCGTAATTAGTACTTAGGCGTATAACCCGAACGGGTAGTAAGAGTGGTGCTAAATAATAATAATAATAATAATAAATAAAAAATGCTGCACTACACAGTCACATGATCCGAACAGAAGCAAGCTTGGCTAGTTCACGAGCAGACGTTACAGCAGCGCTGCGTGTTAGGGTAGAGCTGAGTGCTGGCCAGTAAAGTGAACGAGCCTTCCCTACAACTCTAGTAGCCTTAGTATAAGGAAGGACCCATCAAGATGACCAAATAAACCTTAAAATTTGAAATTTCTCAGTGAGTTGAGTAATTGCAGGAGGAAGGGAGCTTGGAGGTCAACATTTACAAAAACTAATATATTTAATTACTTCTCTGTATTGTAAAGAATTTAAATTTATTAATTAGGTACGGGAAACAACACAAATAGACATTTACATAATAATAATAATAATGATAATAATAATAATAATAATTATTATTATTATTATTATTTAATATTGCATTCTGAGAAATAGTGGTGATGGAGTATAATAAAGAAAAAAACTTTTTGAGATTAGGAAAAAAATAAAATTTTGACAGATAAATAAAGATAAATCAAATCCCAGATAGCCAAAATAACATTAGACTATAAATTTCTCAAAGTGGGTTGGGGAATAAGGGGTCCAAAATCTACAAAATTAATAGAAACTACTACATCTCAGTGCAGTGTCGTTAAAAAATTGAATTTTGGCATGACCGTAAATGCACCACTCCAAATAACTAATAAGTCTGAGCATTTTAAAATGTAACTCCATGAAATCAAGGGAGGGGCGGGGGGAGTTATAAAAAACCTGTTATCTATAGTTTAAAATCGAAATTTGGCTGGCAGGTAGAAGAACAACTATAGATAAAGAAAGTATTCTTAAAACTATGTGTTTAAATGGGAGTTAGAGAAATTATGATTGGGGAGGAGAAGGGAAAATTTTCAAAAACCAATAGAAACAATTACTAACAGAACAATTTATTTGATAAGCTGAGGTGCTTAGTACTAGAGTGATTCTTTAAAATTAATTCATGTTTAGTTAGTAACTTTAAACTATTTCTTTTGGTGTTCATTTCAACAATGTCTCTGCGTAAGCGAGCAAATATTGATGCAAAGACTGCATATATATATAAAATAGATTATATATATATTTATAAAATAGATTTTACTTCTTATAGGTAGTAGTTAATTTGTGGCTTCATAAACATACAAAGTTTTCGCCTCATACGTGTCTGAAATTGTATTTTGGTAGTTTAGATCAGGGTTTCTCAAACTGCGAGGCGCGAAGGGATTTCAAATGAGGTGTGACCCAATTTCTCACTTCTTTCGACTTGCCTAAATTATGATTGACTAAAAAATTAATATTCTGTTTGGCCTATGAAGCAATAAAATTAATTAATATCTTACAAAACCTTACTATTTTTATAAACTTCTACAAAGCTCTTATCAGAAAATAACTAAATCAATTAAATAATAAATGTCTCATTTTTGTATTTTAACGTAAACAAGTTATTTTATTCTAAGAATAAGAGTCTTAACAATTAATTTTATGTTCATATAAGGCTCAAGAGTATAGAGTTTGAGAAAACCTGGTTTAGATGATTTGCTAAAAATAAGATAATTTACCCAACCAAAATGTGAGCGAAGCCGTGGGCAAACTCGAGTAAGTTAATATGATTATAAAAAAATTAATGATTGATTAATTCATTTAGCAAAATTAATAAACAAATATACTTAGAAAGACTGATAAAATATACTTTGGCACTTAAAAAAAATATATTCAAAATTCAAAATAAAACAAAATTATTAAAATGGTGTAACCACATGTATGTGCTAATTAATAAAAAACGGTACGGGTACAAAACTTTTTATTTCTGGTACAAAACGGTACAAAAATTATTATTATTATTAGCACCACGTCTTACTATACGTTCGGGTTATACGCACTTACGCTAATGTGTAGTGGTAGGGTGATTGTGAGATGAAATGAAGGACCTACAGTTTAACGTGGAATCCGAACCACGGTGGTGGCCTGGCACTCCCCACATTAACAAGATGGCTTGTCAAAAATTAGTACAAAACCTTGGCAATGTAAAAAGTTCAACATACAAAAGTGGTACTACAGGCTAATGGACGTGCTGCTATACCTTGGGAAGTAGTAAATTGAGAAAAGACTAATATATTTTGAAACGGTAGTATATACTATTTAACTAAACACTACACACCTCGCCATCTATTAGCATCACTACAAATCTTAACGAATGTTTCCGGAGACAGCAAAACATATTTTAATAAATGGTCTAAAAATTAACTTTACAAAAAGTCGTTTGGCCTAAAAGGCATTTGGCCTAAAAGGGCTTTGGCCTAAAGTCATTTGGCCTAAAGGCATTTGGCCTAAAAGTCATTTGGCCTAAAGGCATTTGGCCTAAAAGGCATTTGGCCTAAAGGGATTTGGCCTAAAAGGCATTTGGCCTAAAGGCATTTGGCCTAAAGGCGTTTAGCCTACACTTTAGGCCAAATGCCTTTTAGGCCAAATGACGGGTACCCATTTCCAAACCCTTCCTTCACCTCTGACAAGACATCTTGTGAATGTGGGGAATGCCAGGCCTTCAACGTGGTTCGGATTCCACGTTAAACTGTAGTCCTTCATTTCATCTCACAATCACCCTACCATTACACATTAGCGTAAGTGCGTATAACCCGAACGGGTAGTAAGACGCGGTGCCAATAATAATAATAATAATAATAAGTAAAGTCCTTATTTTAAGATAAAAGTAAGAGAAAGTCTGTGCGATGCACAGTTTCTCCTTTTTTTTATTCCCGCACCTTACTACTTGTTCAGGTTATAGGTACACATATATGATAGTTACGGGGTATGGATGAGGAAGGAAGAATTTCAGAGGTAATATTCCCTAATTTACGGAGGAGAGGGGGAAATCATTTAGGGAAAAATACCTTCCGTAGACCCGACTGGGATTCGAATCCCATATTCCCCGTCTTCGACAGTCCAGTCTGACACGAGTGTGACGCCTTAGACCTTTCTGCCATTGAAACGGTTGTAAAATATATCTATTTATATATGGGTGATCCAAAGTCACTCACTCTTGCGACCATGGCTTTACTTCCGACGTCTTGGACGCGGCGTTCACGTCGTAAGTTGGTTGTGGCCTGGAAGACTTCAAATGGATCCTCTTAATGTCTATCCTGTTGACAGGTTGCGTCAAATGAAGGCTAAGTCACGACATCGACAATGGCCAAACGCGAGTGAAAGTGCAAGCGAATGCGTGTGCGTGTAGTCGTACGCGACATTGACTACAATTACTGAACTTTACGTTACGCCATCAGTTCTTGGTTGATGTCTCGTTACTCCATCGGACATCGCCTTAGGTAAGTTGAGAAGCAGTTTTAAACGAAATAGCCTCGATTTCTACTGGCCCGCGACTGTTTATCATGCGAGTCATCGTACATCCTCCTAAGTATACAACTAAAGATAATGGCGGTGTAGCAGTTAATTCGTAATCCAGTGATTTATTAACCTTTATCTACGTTCACAACGGCACTTAAGCTATAGTTGG
>JBCFYV010000935.1:15392211-15414214 GCA_039000515.1 Timema cristinae
CCCTACCCTATAAACTATATACACAATTCTTAGTAATATTCGCATGGAAGAAAATAACCCAATAGTAAGGAGGGTGCAAGATAAAACTAGAAAGAAATGTCAAACACCCAATATAATATTTCGTGATCCGCCACTGATCAATGCTATTCTTATGGGATAAAGTAGGCCACCTCCCATTTAAGAGAAACAATGTGGGAGAAAGTAACCCAACTTCGTAATGTGGGAGATTGATGTTATTCTTTTGGGAGAAATTGGTCTACCTCATTCAAGGAGGTAGATCAATGTTAGTTAGTCTTATGGGAGAAATTGGTCTACCTCATTCAAGGAGGTAGATCAATGTTAGTTAGTCTTATGGGAGAAATTGGTCTACCTCATTCAAGGAGGTAGATCAATGTTAGTTAGTCTTATGGGAGAAATTGATCTACCTCATTCAAGGAGGTGGATCAATGTTAACTTTATGGGATAAAGTGGGCCAAAACACTCATTTCAACCACTACTAGTGTGTGTAGAGCCAACATGACCACTGAAAAGACAAGCTAAAAATATTATAGAGTTCTCTCTGCTTAGTGGCATCATGGCTCTATACACATTATTCCAGTCAGCACAACGCTTACCTCTACAGCTCACTTGGGTTGGTTCAATTGGAGCGATCTTTTCAACTCATTTTCTGCTCGATGACATGCTGGCTCTACTCACACATTACTCCTGTTATTTTATAGCGGATTGATACAGTTAATTCTTGTTAGGTTGGTTGAAGTAATCGCTCTAGTTCTTCTTGGTGACATTGTGGCTCTAAACACAAACTATTCCTGTCAGCTCAATTCATGTGTGTTACAAGTTGGAGCGATCAGTCTAGCTCATGGTTGGTTTGGTCAAATATTGGTTCTGAAGGCAAAGCTCATTAAATGATTGTCTTGTTAGAGTTCATATTGTAAGGTGTTTTTTTTAAAATTGTTATATAATATTAAAGATGGATAATTTTAACTAAAAATTTTGAGATATAATTTTTTGATTCTAGTGAAGATTCTGAAACAAACACACTACCGTGCCAAGGGGTGATTTTGCCCCTATGGGGGATTCTTTGCTCCATTTCATGATTTTGTTATGTGACTTAGTGTGCAAATATACAGACCTGTAAACCTGAGATTTTGTTGTTGTTTGTTTGGCTATTCTGTAGGCAACATTCCCATGAGGTTTAATAGCATTCCCGCCATTTCTACTGTGTATTGCACTCTTTCAAAAAAGTTGGAGATTTTTCTATAAAACTTTAGTTGAAAAAAATTGGCATCTGCAGCTAACTGGATTTATAATCAAGAGGTAAGAGTATATCTAGTTTCTTCCTAGATATCTGATATTTTAAAATAATACTTTATTTGTATTTTTTGTCAGTAGTTTTAATATTTATATTGAGGTTTTTGAAAGTGAGGTTATATAGCACCACTTTTGGGGATATTTTGCTCCACTTTTTTGGAGCAAAGTATCCCCAATTAATTTAAAAGGTATATTTTGTTTTCTACATTGTTATTGGTTTATTTCAGAATATGCCACGTGTATATAAAAGAAAACCAGGCTCCAGAAGATATGCCGATTATACTTCAGAAAAACTGCAGGAGTGCCTAATGTCTATTCAAGAAGGAGAGTTGACACAGCGGCAAGCAGAGGTGAAATTTAACATTCCCCGAAGAACTATTGTAAATAAATTAAAAGGAAATTCAACTAGAAAACCTGGACCGCCTCCCATTTTCTCTGAAAAAGAGGAAAATGCATTTGTTCAATGCATCATGATGTTCAATGAGTATGGCTTCCCCCTGGACCTTCTGGATCTAAGAATGATTGTTAAATCATATTTGTCAAGAACTGGACGGCTGATAAAAAAGTTTAAAAACAATGTCCCGGGTACTGAATGGGCTTCCTCTTTTGTAAAGCGTCATCGAGAGCTATCAACACGTTTTGCATCCAACATAAAACGTGCTCGTGCCACAATTAATGAGCAAACTTTACGTGATTACATACCAAATTTAGGTGAGAGTGTCAAGGATGTACCTCCGGAGAACATATGGAACTTTGATGAATCAAATTTGACTGATAACCCGGGTCAAAAAAAAGTTATAGTTAAACGTGGAATGAAATATCCTGAAAAAATTCGCAACACATCCAAAAGCAGCATTTCCCTTATGTTTTCTGGTAGTGCGGTTGGTGAATTTCTACCACCCTATGTAGTGTACCGGGCAGCATATCTGTGGGACACTTGGACAGAAAATGGGCCCGCTGGTTGTAGGTATAGCACTAGCCCAAGTGGATGGTTTGAATCTAACTCCTTTGGTGATTGGTTTGAAAGCCTTTTGCTGCCTAAACTTAAGAAATTGAGTGGAAAAAAAGTTGTAATTTGTGATAATTTGTCATAACATTTTTCAGTTAAAGTCTTACAACTTTGTCAGGACCATAATACATCTTTTGTATGCTTGCCACCTAACAGCACACACCTCACACAGCCACTAGATGTTACCTTCTTTAGGCCAATGAAGGTGGCTTGGAGAAAGATACTGGCAGAATGGAAAGAAACCACTTGGGGAATGAAAAGCTATTCTCTTGAGAAACAACATTTCCCACTATTACTAAAGAAACTCCTGGAAGTTATTCAACCAAATGAAAAAAAAAATTAGTGGCAGGATTCAAAAAATGTGGGGTAGTTCCTGTAGATGTTGCACCTTTGTTGGCAAGATTACCAGGAAATTTAAACGATCCGACTAAGGATATAGTTGCATCATTCTTGGCATCTTTAGAGGCTAAGAGAACTGAATTCACTCAACCAAAGTTTATCAAGCGAAAGAAAGTTGACGTCCCAGGGAAGAGTGTTGGTCCTGAGGTACTACAAGATCAATCAAAACCTACTACCAGTACCAGTACTTCAAAAAATGTGCCATCAACTGTCATCAAGATGAAAGCTCCATATAAGATCAAGAAGCTCAAGCTTAAACGAACTGATATTGCCAGATATGATACTGGTGAAACTAGTGACCTTGATGTTGATTTGATGCAAGAGGCTGAAGAGTTTGAACAGGAGAATGAAGCTGAAAAACAGTTGGATTCATTATCTTTAGGAGAGAAAAGTTACGAAGATCTGCTGTCCTTACAGAAAGTAAAAAGAGTTGTAGGAGAATATGTTGTGTTTACTTACGAAGGATAATACTTCCCGGGGAAAATTGTTAGTTTTACTGACCAAGAAGTGGTAATACGTGCTATGCAGAGATCTTTGAAGTCATGGAAGTGGCCTGAAAAACCTGATGTAAATAGTTATGTTTGGGAGGATGTAATTGGACACATAACAGAGTCAAAATTGGTGTCAAAACGTGGCTTTTACGAAATACCAGAGCTCAGTAAACATTGGTGGTTTTAACTTGCTTGAAACGATAATTACAGGTTGGTCTTGTAGGTTAGTACCTAAATTACATTTAGTTGCCATTTTAATGTATTTTAAATGAGTTTTTAATGTGTATTGCCTTAGATTTAAGAAAATTTTGTTGTAGAATTTTGTATTTTGTTCCCAACAACAAAATATCAAATGTTAAACCTTGTCAAATGTGTAAAATAAAATTGTTGGTGCATAATAAAACACATTGTAGGTTTACTTTGCACTAATTCATCATTCCCTTGGTTTAGAAGTATATTTTAGTAACTGGAGCAAAGTATCCTATCCCTACGAGGATACATTGCTACAAAATTAAAATTAGCTTCCATCACAATATGCACAAATAAATAAAAAATAAGGTGCACAGTATTACTACTGGACCTTTATATAAGATAAATACACAATTAAATGTTTCCTTCCTAAAATATTGTTGGAGATAGAAAAGAAAATACATCTCAAATTAAAAAAGTGGAGCAAAGTCACCCCTCATCACGGTACCCTTTTAAGGAATCTTACAAAAAATGTTATTACAAATAATTTTGAATTTTGCTTATGTCTCCTGTTGGCCGAAATATTGATTAAAAGAAAATACAAAAACAAACAAAAAACACTACACTTTTAAGGAATTCTACTAAAAATTTAAATAAAAAATATTTTTATTATAAGATTAGGCCTTAATTTGGAATTTTGCTTACTTCTTCTGTTCCACTCTAAATTATATATGATTAAAAAAAACTGTATTGGCTACTTAATTTTGTTACTACTTTAATTTTGTCTGTTCAGGACTGCAGCATTGCTATTATTGGTGAGCTTTTCGACCATAACCCACAATTGAGCTGCGATTCTCTCTTGTTGACAAGACTCTAGAGATGTTTGAGATGCAGTACATTGTAATAGATAATTCACAGGGTTATTTAATAAAGATGTGGTCCATTTTCAATTTGGGAATTTGGTGGTTTTCTTCTTAGAATAGTCTATGTATGTTAGAAAAGCAATCAAACTTTTGGATTTTCGTAAATAAAATCGGTCAATATCCTGAGAAACCAATAATAGAGATCTTGTTACTATAACAATCGATTTATAAATGTATTTGTCTATTTGATCTAAATTAATATTTTTTGCACACATTCCAATTTTTTTGTGTCTATTTCATATTCTTCATTATTTTGCATAAGATAATGGGATTTTACTGCCCAGCATTGGAGCATTGCTAATTTGTGGGGGTTTTCCTCTCGGTCTTTCTCAATAGCTCCCCAAATATGGTTGATTTTTATTTATTTCCTCTTTTCCTTTTTTCCAAACATAGTTTTGAAAACACCCAGCAGAAAGCTTTTCTCACCCATTCGATTCGAGGTGTCTTCCAATATTTGTTTTGACTTGGTGGCAGTGGCACTGGCAGAGAGGGCGATACGGGGGGAATTTGGTACGTAGACATTTAAATTTTCTTCACTGCTTGAAAGTTTCAATTTGCCATAATAATTTAAATTTGACTGACAAAGAAATATTTTTAAATCATTTTCAACACTTGGTTCTTCGGAATTTAAAACAAAATCACTGAAACACAGTCTCAACTGGTGCAATTTAGGCCTGTATGCCATTTTGTAGTTATTTATAGTATAAATGTTAGTAAAATTTGCAAGTTGGTTGTTTCAGGTCAGAATAATTGTCATCCAGTGGTTTTAGTTTAGATGCTAGCCAATAATATTACTTCATTATTAAACCTTAACAATAAAGAGTAAACAACACAATGAGTTTGTATTGTTTCAATATACATTAAAACATACCTAGTTTATTATGTGAAATTTTCAGAATATGATCCCTAGATGGAGAACTCCTCACTAAAAGGCCTAATATTAGCTTCAGATATTTGATTCTTAATATCAAATGAGTTCAGACGTCCTATTATGTCCACAACAAAGTGCATCAGGTCAGTCAGGAACAGTTGACTTAGATGATGACATTTTTCAAGAAGATGGACCAAAAGGCTCCGAGGCAAGTCATAACACGAACATCATAATGGCACAACAAATATCTTCTCGTTGTGAATCAAGTACCAAGGGAACAGCATTAATTATATCAATGCCTGAAGTCGGACCAACTCTAGCCTGTCCTGGTGTCACCAAAAACTCTATCCACGATGGCACACAGATTGAGCCAAACCAAAGATATTGGAATCCGGTGAAAAAGCAGCAATAGTACATTGAGTGATTGCTCACTCCCTTGTGCATTTGATTTAAGTGAAAAGAAATATACCATCATATAGTGGTTACCACTGCAACCCTCTAAGCGATATTGACAAGTGGGAAACATATAATATCAAAACTTACTCACAGATACTAAGCAAATACATTGTCAAATATGTGTTGGATTGGTGTCAATGAGTTGCAGAACACAAAAACATGCCATTAATTGAGCTTGTTGTTGATCAAGAAGTATATATATTGAAGAAAATCTATGTGAGGATCAGGAAAGGTGGTCTCTCGTAAAGGTCGTGTTAGGTGGATTTCACACAGAGATGTCATACCTTAATACTTTAGGAAAGAGATTGATAGGAAGTGGTATCGAAGAGATTGCTGTTGCTAAAGGTGTTGTTGCTGCAGGCAGTGTAAATCAAGCATTACCAGAAAAACACAACAAGGCAGTGTGTCTGCACAAAATAATAACAGAAGCTTTATTAGACATGCTGATTTAAAGGTGTATTGAAAATCACCCAAACCTACATAATGGTTTAGAACATGTGGTATACATCACAACAGAACAATAAAGTGAGGAATTTGTTATATCAGATTCATTTAACAAATTTGTGCATGTGATGTTTCAATAAATCTTAAGAGTCTTAATCAGATATGGCTAAATTTTGGCTCACTTACATCATTGATGTGGAAGTCCTGTTTCAGCACTACTACTGTCTGAGGAGTAGAGTGAGTTAGTTGTCACAGAATGCTTCCTCTACAAGCAGCGTATGGCAACATACATTATCTACGCTACCTTTTTCTTTAATACTGGCGAATGTACACCTTGACAGAGGGCGAGGAGATACAAATGGTGTCAATATAATCATTCTCTTATGGATTAAATATAAAAGTTATATTATTAGTTGGTTATGGTTGTAGTCACATTTAAATGTCAGTGATGTTTGCTTAGTATGCCAATGCTATGACCACTGAGCTATCCAGGAATTGTTCCATATCCAGGGTCATTCTTCACTCGTATTTTAAGGCAGAGTCTGAGACGTACATGTTGAAGCCATCGACTACAAATGTGTGATCAATTGGAGTAAGGAGCTATCAGATAGATAACGCAGCCGACATTGCTTGGGTAGTTGGCTTAAAGCTACTGAGTCAATGATGGCTGCGTTATCTATTAGCCCGACATTCATGATGGTTTTGGTCCTGGGAAAATCGTAATTTATGAATCATTAAGACCATTCTCGGCCTTGGCAATAGATCAAGCCCATGAACAAAACAATACCACAGTGAAAGGTTCAGGTGGTGCGATTGGACTTACACAAGATCCTGGTTCACTTTGTCCCTGGATGATGGCAGGACCTGATATTTGTAGATTGCTGACAGAGTTTAAAGGTAATGGCCCAATACCTGATGCTCCAGATACACATAATAAACAATACTTAGCATATCAGAGAAAATTTCATGAGAAATGTATTGCCCTTAAGGAGAGCTTCTTGAATCTTGATAATCCCTTTTCCAAACAAAGTCTAGAACTCTTATCTCTTGATAACTGTGCTAATTCATTGGGCTGAACTATTCCACATCCACAATAAACTACACGTCCATTACAACCACAAGAAAAACAAATATAACCAATAGAAAATTAGTTCCGAAAATAATTATAGACGGCGGTATTTGTGTCTAGAAATAAAAAACGAAACCGTAAAAGTATAATTTAATTTCTCTATATAACCATATAAGTGTGCATAGGCCACTACAAATCTAAGCAATTTATCCAAACATTGAGAACGTATGGGATTTTTTTTTCTCGGGAAAATACTTCTTTACACATTTTTTTAAGGCGCAGCTTCCAAAACAGAATTTGTGTCAAGAGCACACAGTGGGGCCCTGATAGGAAATTCAATTATCTCTATCCAACCATGTGCATAGGCCTAGACCCTATGGATCTGAGCAATTCGACCAAATATTGAGGAAACACGGGATTTTTTTCATGAAAATCCTCCTTTACACGCTTTTTTTTAAGGCACTTCAGCTTCCAAAACAGAATATGTGTCAAGAGTACACAGCAGGGGCCCTGATAGGAGATTCAATACTCTATCCAGCCATATAAGAGTGCATAGGTCAAGACCCTACAGATCTGAGCAATTTGACCATAGCTTGAGGAAGTATGGAATTTTTTTCCGGAAAATCCTCCTTTACACGTTTTTTTTATGTGCTATAGCTTCCATATTATATATTATTCTTCATTATATTCTTAAATTAATGCATAAAAAATTGTAGTGTATCTTTTTATTTGACCACGAGTGACATCAATCTTTACAACTTGTTCGTTTTGGAGGTTTTGGGAATTTTGTTTAACATAAAGTTTCTCCAACATAAATATACTAATGAGGTTTACACAAATTATGTGTCAGTGTCTCTTATCCTATTAAACAATTTTATTGAGTAAGCTACATGACTCGTCTCCTGTAGTTATTATTGTGACATTTTCACAAATTGTCGTGTTAGACTGTAGTTCGTCTTCAATGCATTCTAGTAGGGTAATAAACCATAATGACTCGGATTGTATTGTCATTCTTAGCACAATAGGGCTCTAATACAACATTTTCTGAACTATTGGAAACCAAATTGTGGTTTAATTCAATTAAATTTACTAAATTTGATTGTATGTCGTTTTACGCAATCCTCCTTAAAAAGTGGCCTATTTGGACCAATATAGAAATAACTATGGAATGTTTTAGTGATGAACTGGATGTCATTTGGAAAGAAATAGACGGGAAGTTTGGACAAAGAAGAAAACAAATTTAACCTCCTAACTCTCGATGTTGACATATTTTGGTAGTGAATTTTCACATTAAATGAAATAACTCTTATGGTAAGTAAAATGGAAATAAACATTAACTTTACTTGTACTGTTACACTAAATAGGTTTGAAACTATATTTGAGCAGGGCCACATTTACCAGTGTGTGAACTATGTGGTCATACAAGGCCCCCCCAATTTGGGTGGCCCTGTGCTAGCTGAGGGGACAGAGGGAAAAAATTAGTGGGATAGGAAATGTTTGCATTCACACTTGAATCTTAGTCAGGTGCATAAACTTGGCCCCGCCCATGAAAACACTAACGACCGGACCTAGTGCAATCTAAAAGGCCTAGGTTCACAGCACTAATGTTCATGTTCGGGCACATATGAGCACAAACGAAATAAAAACGAATGGTGAAAACAGAAATTTGTTACATTGATATCTCAAAATGTTACAGGCCAGCTTGAAATCAATTTTTCTACATGTTATGGTATAGAGAAGTCTCAACCTATCCCATCACATTAAATGTGCCTAATTTTAGAGCGCAAATGTTCATTTTCGGGCACATATGAGCACAAACTAAGCACAAAATAATGGCGAAAACAAAATGTTGTTATGTTTTGTTTTCAATATGTGGCGTGCTAGCTTGAGCTCTAGTGGGATCGCCTTCATTAAATGTTATCTAAAAGGGCTAGGTTCACAGCAATAACGTTCATGTTCGGGCACATATGAGCACAAACAAAATAAAAACGAGTTCTGAAAAAAGAATTTTGTTAATATGTTATTTAAAAATGTGGCGGGCCACCTTGAACTCGATTTTTCTACATGTTATGGTATAGAGAAGACTCAAGTTAGCCCGCCACATTAATTGTTCTTTAGATTTTATAATTTTAGAGGACAAATGTTCATTTTCGGGCACATATGAGCACAAACGGAGCACAATGGATTGACTTAAATAAATTTTGTTATGTTGTGTTTTTCAATATGTGGCGGGCTAGCTTGAGCTCAAGTTGGCCCGCCACATTAAATATTTTCTAAATTGGCCATTTTCACAGCACAAATGTTCATGTTCGGGCACATATGAGCACAAATAGAGCACAAACGATTAGACAAAAAAAGATTTTTTTTTCAGCAATGTGGCGGGCCAACTTGAGTCACGTCTGTTTGCCTCTAGGCTATAAGAGTGTCACTTTTAGGTGTTGGAGAACACAAGCGATCCTAGTGGCGAGACTTTTTTACTAACCAAAGCTCGTCATATTTATTCCTCTGGCCTCTGCTGCAGCCATTGGCTTTTCGGAGGTCCACTTGCGTACATCGTAAGTTTTTCTTGCCCTAGGAAGTTATCATCCTGTAAACGCTTTCACATTTTGTATTTTTACGTTTCATGAAGACTTAAAAAAAGACCAACGACATTTCCATAAAATCTTTTGTATTTTTTGCACAACGAGTTTTATTGCTCATATATATATATATATATATTAGAGTATTAGTTGAAATAAATCCTGAGAATGCTTTGCTAATTACTAGGAGGGAAATTAGTATATAGTTTTTAAACAAGGGACTTATTGTGTTAGCATATCCCATGTTGTTTATAATATCACCATAATAAAAATAGTTACACTGTTTGAAAAAAATAACTACTAATTTTATATAATAATTCTAACAATAATAATAGAGTTAGGATCTAGTCAAAACCATAATTTAAGTTTATAAATAAATATATATATATATATAATCATTATAATATTTACTGGCGAAATTTATTTAATGCATCACTATTATAATATATATTAATTATTAATACAATAGATAAAAAAATATATGTTCATATATATCTCAGTAACTCTAAACGAAAATAGGGCGTCACTTCAGACAAATTTAAAGTGGGTGGGTTGAATATTGGTTTCCACTTTCATTTTGCCTTTTGGAATAAGTTGTCAAAAGTCCCCATAATTTGAATGTACGCATATAATTTTACCGCGCGTAAACGGTGTTGAGAATGGGGTTTTCTTATTGTTTTTCGTTAACTTTATGACCGTGAGATATATTAACAAGGAAATAATATCGGAAATCTATATATAAAAAAGGTGATATAGTGTTTTGTGAACTACTGATCTAGTTGTATGCAGGATATTGTCAATGTTTTTAGCAATATTGTAACTACCTTGCATCAGTTGTGCTATCTATATTCAGATGAAACAACTAACAGTACCTTTTACTTTCCGAAAATAACCGAAGGTTTTAAAATTACATTTTAGGCCAAATGACTTTTGGTTTCATTTTTAGGCCAAATGCCTTTTAGGACAACTGCCGCGTCCCCTTTCATACTACTAATAAAGTCTACTTTATAGTTACTTGAGCCAGTCGAACATCATTTGATGAGCTCAAGTGAAAGGTCAGCAATAGTAATCTATATATATATATATATATATATATATATATATATATATGTGTGTGTGTGTGTGTGTGTGTGTGTGTGTGTATATATATATTCTATCAATTCAAGAATTGCACTGTAAAGAAAAGTTATGAGTTAATTGACTATAAAAGCCAGTAGTGCTCATAATGGTTGGCTGACCTTAAGAGCCCGTTTCACCCATGGAAAATGCATAGCCTAAATAAGTAATAAGGTTTTCTGTGTTCTATTAGTTTTTAATGATATTGATATTAAGGGAACTATTTGATCATATTTTCTTTAAATATTAGAAAATTGATAAATAATTATTATAAAATTAAAAATCCACTAAATTGGTCCTAATTTTGGTGTTGTCAAGAGTGAAGAATAAATAAAAAAGTTCCTCAGTACGTTTTCTAGTTCGAGCGTAATCTTGGATCTAATTTACTGTCTAGTTGGACGTTATGTCTACTCCTAACCAATATTTGTCACACTATAACCTTTCAAATTGTGTTTGAAGCTACTTATGGCCATCAAACTGGCATAAAAGTAAATTAATAAAAATATTTTCACAAACAATATAACTTTGTCTAGGTAGTGAGACACCCACAACCCCTGCTCGAGCTCCTTAACTAAGTAGTTACTGCATGTTTGCCAATTTTACAAACAGAATGTAGTAGTTTTCTGTTTTTTATTTTTATAGTAAAAAAACATCAAACAGTAGATAAAAATATTCATTTTAAAAGAATTTAACTCCATCTCCTATACATTAAAAATCAGATCAAGTTACACACTTAAGGAATTCTAGGTCACTCAAGCTTAAACACACATGAACGAGAATTATTTGATAGTAAAACAATTCATTTCTCTAAACATGCAAGCCGAGTGATCATGTTCTCCTTATTTCACGTTTCTTCGAGCAATTTCACTCTCAAGTTGTCCAATATTCCTGTCACCCTGAAAGAAGAAATAGTTCAAATTAAAAAGAAAAGGTTAAAGCATATAAAAAATATTGTGAGATAATTGTTTCACTTTTGTAAGATTTTTAGCAAATACTAATGATTTTTGAATCTAAATGAATGAAAAAGTAATAACTATTTTACAAAAATGTACTTATTTCAGGCTGCACCAATAATCTCCCAATAATCTATTATTTGAAGGCTGTATCTAAAGAACATGACAGATTGAGATCTGAAAAAATTACATAACAGTATTCAAATAAAATCCATAACATTTTTGTACATTTAATCTAATTTCAAAGAGATTTAAAGTGTATTAAAGCTTACAAATTGTAACAGTGCATTGAAAGATTACATTTTATTTAAATCAATATGTACCAGCATTTTTATACTTTGTTTTTAATGAACAATAACAGCTTGTATTTGATGTCCCAACACTCTTATATGTGATCATTGGTTTGGTCAAGTTGTGAAATAATTACCAGAAATCCCCAAATACTTTCTCTTAAGAGCATTTCAAACAAAATATAGAGTGTGCTCACTTTCCCTGGGACTTTCTGGGCTTTGGGATAGTGATCTTTAGTATCAACTCTTTTTATCAGTGGTAGAAAACAATTCCTTAAACTTCTAAATAAGTTTATTGGCGAATTAAGGTTTGAAGAGTTTGGTGATAATTTGCTGCCTACAACAACACATTTTGGTGCAAACTCTGCCAAACTCTCAATTCACCTTTGCCCCACGATCGGGTCCACCATCTTGAACAATAATGTAATACACTTTTGGGGACAAAACTTTGTTGTGGAGTAGTTAACTTAGATGTTGTTCTTGATTATTAAGATTAAAATATTATGTCTTCTTTTATGATACAAAACATAAAATAACCCACAAGCATTATATATGCAAGAAACAAGATATTTCGTGGTATAGATAGTTTTTCAGGTTGAAACATCCTCTGAGCACCTTAATTTAATGCCATTTTATGAATTAGTAGTAGGTTGACTGTAATTCCTCAAGACAAAAAGGGAGGGGATGGAGGGTCAGGAAAGGGGTATGTTCACAAAGGTTCAAACTGCAGGTTGAGCTGGTAGAGATGATACTTAAAGCTAGGTTCTCACAAGGTCAACTGTATGACTGTGTATTCGTCTGAATGTCTTTACCAGTTGTAGTCATGGACCAGTCCACATGACTAAGGCTGTTCCCACAGTATATTTTCTCATTCCGGTGAAAGAGCTCGTCATGTTTTACATTCACTTATTCATAATGAACAGACTCTCACTATTTAACGTTCAGCAACATCAAGGCCAGTGTCGTGTCGTAGAACAATTCAATTGAACACTCAAATTCATGATGTGGACAAGATTCACAGCCAAAGGATTGTATTGATAGATCAATATGATCGATTCTTTATCTCAACAAATATAATGAAACTGTACACTCTACCATCAAGATGAAACCAATATATATTGAGGACTACAGACTTTTACGTACCATTTATCTGCATTCCAAAATGATCAATCCTACACCAAACAAGTTAAAAGTAGGTGATAGCATTCATATCAATAAATATAAAATATGTTTTCACATAGGAGTACATGCTGCAAAATGGTATATAGAGTTGTTTAAGATAAGTAAAGTTGTAAAGACGAATCATAGAACTTTCCTACTTGAAGACATGAGAGGTAAATATATTGTGGGAGGATTCTACAACAAGTAGCTCTAGAAGACATCACATCTGGATGTGTATCATCAGACCTGCTGGAGATAGGGAGTATGTCAAATGGCTAGGGTTTGACTCTACAAACAATTCATGGGCCAACAATGACTAGGGAGGGGAGAAGTAAGTTCACCTCCTCTTAAATAACATATAAATGCGAGCACAGACGAGGAGTTTCATACCATCCAATATGTTTACAGTTGGAATACTGGTTGGAGGACATGTTCGAGATTGAGATTACCAACAAAGGCTTCAGGGAAGACAATAAGGGTTACAATGAGTCGTGTGATTCCAATATACACTGGGTAGGCTGCCTTAATCCTCGTATGGGGGAGCTGAACCAATCCGTCAAAAGCTGCTCTGAGACCTGCCCTGTCGACAGGATGAAAAAAGGAAATGATACTGAGATCTTTCGCAGACAGTCTAAGGAAGACTGATGGATGCCACATTGTGTGAGGCATTGGACTGGGTCAAGCATGAAGAACACAATCAAATTAAATGTTTATACTAGCTTGAGAATGATCAAACATATAACGTGCGATGTTTAGAAGGAGATGACAAGATGAGTTTAACATCATCGTTCTTTATCATGTGGGAAGAGTATGTCTGTCTGGTATAAATTTTGGCGGGGAATATATATAATGGTTTAATCCCTCACAGTGAGGTTTGACCTTTCTGGGGAAGACTCGTACAAGTTCATCAAATGGTGAAGCATGTACGTGAAGTGTTTATGAAACTATATTTCTTCAGTGTCGGTTGTATAATAAAAATTCAAAGAAGTATATCATTTATTTAACCTTGATCCCTATCATTCCACAATGCATGTCAGGCTCAGTAGTATATACGTACATTATTGCTTTAATCCTTCCAGTTTATAGAAAGTGTAGTCCTACTAAAGAGAAGGACAGATATATGAAAGAGAGAGAAGGGAAACAGCTCAGGAAGTTGTCAGTGTATATAAGGACGGGAGATAGGGTTAGGGAAGAGAGTATGATCAAGAAGAGGGGCGGTGTGTGTGTGTGGACCGAGTCATACGTGCATGCGTAGAGGAGAATAACCTCGGATCAGTTTGCCTTGAGGACCCCTTGCCAAAATAGCCCGGAGAGGAGAACGGTTTTAATTGACTACGCTGGAGAAGTCACAAACTTGGTTCCCCAACTTCCCACCCCCACCTCATGCTAGAAACTCATATAAAAAAATTACAAGGTATTGTCCAACCCAATCAGAACCCTTCTCCCTAAGAACCCCCTCTCTTTCTTTCTTATAAGTTAACAATACATCCAGATTTACAAGTGGATTATCACTCTCTTCCTCAGATTGAAGTCCTGTTTCAGCGAATTCAGAGCATCAAGGTGTTTGCAAAGCTTTATTGTCTAATTTTTACTAATAGTTTGAGTTGGAGGAGTCATGTCATTTGCTTACAATAATAACCACGCCAAAAGGCCTGTTCAAATATATCCACTTGCATGTGCTTCCACCAGGGGCCATAAATAATGGTCACTTTACTTGGTAGCATGCTAGTTGATGGCATTCTAATTAGGGCTGAAGACCTAGCACAACTCAAATTGTGAGACACCAAAGTTCTGGAGATAATCAGAGATTGTGAGTTGACCTTGTCCATAAAGAAATGTGGAATATCTCGGCTTTAGGATTTATGCCGATGGCTTGCACACAAATGAAGCCAAGGCTTATGAAATTTTGGAAGCTCCAAAGCCAAAAAAAAGTGAAGGGGCTCTAGTCATGGTTAGGATTTATAAATTACCCACCTAAGATTTTGCCCTCTTTTACTGTAATTATTGGTCCCTTGTACAAGTTATTGCATAAAGGCGCAACGTTGGAGTGTGGTGAGCATTGTGAACCAGCATTCCGCCAAATCAAGGAGAACGTTCAACCTAACCGATCACTTTCTCATTTCAACACACAGTGTTTGATTTATCTATCTGTTGATGGTTCAGATATAGGACTCAGTGCATTTATTTCACAGAGATATCCCAACAATGAAGAGAAGCCGCTGGCGTTTGCGAGCCACTTTCTATCCAAAGTAAAAGAATCTTACAGCCAGTTGCATAAGGAAGGGGCAGGGCTCATTTTCGGTACTAAAAGGTCCCACGCATACTTATCTGGGGGAAAAAAATAGATTTTGGTGAACAATAATAAGCCCAATGTATAGAGAATAGATAGGTAGCGCCATTTGAAAGAATTTGATGATGTCATCGCTTACGTCAGCCACGAGCCTACGTCACCCAGTACACATCAGTTGTGCAGTCCATGTGTTTCGGGCGGTTCTTTCATTTATCTTTATAATGATTTATTTATTAGTGTTTGCCTAGTAGTGATTTAAATGTGTATAGTTAGTTAATTTATTATGTTTACCACTCGAGTATCTGTTTTAATAGGCTACTATAAAATACAACAGTGATGTTCTCATTAATGATTTAGACATTTTATTTAATACATTTATTTAATATTAGTAACTAAAATACTAAATATGTATGCTAAATATAATATGTAGGTGTATTGCTCTTCTCAAGCCGTTTATTATAATATAATAGTTTTTCTTTTATATAATATAATATATAGGATACAAGTTATTGTTGAACAATCGAACTTTTAGGATTTCTGCTAATATATTTGCGTAGGCCTACGTTCTTCAATTTTAATTACATGCGTTTCTAAACAGACATAAAAGAAATGCCAAGCTGTGCTGTTGCACTCTGTGTAAATAATCAACGAAACTGCAAGGTTAAAAATATATCTTTCTACTCCTTTCCTAAAGATCCAGACATTTTCCGTACATGGGAGCTCAAATGTAAAAGGAAAGACACAATTAATACAAATTTTGCTCGAATTTGTTCCATTCATTTTCCCGATAGTGATTTTAAAAGAAATTTACGAAGTGAACTACTTGATTTGCCCTATAAAAAGTCCTTAAATATAGTGCTGTGCCTTCCCTATACATTCCAACATCACATGACAAAATTTATGATGATAAGGACAGACAACATCGCTGTTCCAAACGAGAAATCGCAAAGAGAGCGGTGGAGAGAATAGCAGCACCAAAGAAACCTCGCTGCGAAAATGTGCAACTACAATTTGACGAAGGAAGTCAACAAAACACTAACTTTATAGAGGAAAACATAAGCTAAAGGAAGATTTTTCAAGTTTAGAAAAAACTCTTAAATTGATACAAGAGAAATTACGAATCCTGGAAATATAATTACAGTTGTGTAAAGAACAGTGTAAATAACAGAAAAATTTACTCTCAAAGCAATCTTCAGATGCCACTAAGTGAGAATTGGAATGTAAAAAGAAATTCTCAAAGCCGTGAAAGATGAATTATATTCTGTACTAAAAGGAATATTTACAGTAACACAGATACGATGTTTTATAAACAAGAAAAAACTTCGTATTGGGCGAATGAAGATATTCTTCAAGCATTAGCATTGAGAACAATCAGTAAAAAATCGTATATATATACATGTCAGAAATAAAATGGGAATTCCATTACCTGGTATGTCGACACTAAGGCGCTGGACAAAGTCGTTTCAATGTCGACCTGGAATTTTGAAAAATGTTATTGAGATAATGAAATCTAGTAATTGTGATTCATTTCAAAGGCAGTGTGTAATTTCCTTTGATGAAATGAATGTTGATTCTAGAGTTTGTTATGATCATGAAAATTACATGATTCTAGGGCCACACAAAAACACACATCATTATGGCGAGGGGTCTCAATAGCAAGTGGAAGCAGCCTGTGTTTTACGATTTTGATGCACAAATGAGCAAAACAATTTTACTTGAAATAATAATAGAACTCGAATCAGCTGTATTTAGCGTTTTAGCATGTCTATCAGATCTGGGAGGAAACAATATCGGTGTCTGGAAGTCTTTAAGCATTTCCGAAGATAACCCATGTTTTCCTAATCCTGTAAATGATTCCCGAAGTGTTTGGTATTTGCTGACATTCCACATATGATCAAACTTCTACGCAATCACATTTTAGATAGCGGAATCCTCTGGAACGACTGTAAACAAAGAAGTGTTTCATCAACTATTGGAGAAGGATTCTGGGGAATTCAAATTATGTCCAAAACTTTCAGAAGTTCATCTTTTGGCACGTGGAAGAGAACGGCAGCGAGTTAAATTTGCAACCCAATTACGTTCTCACCATACAGCACAAGCCATTTTGTTCTTACTAGATGAAAAAGAAATATCTGAATTTGTAAATCTGGTTAGCGATACGTTTGATGTCTTCAACTCAAGTTTCCCAGTTAATTTTATAACAGTTCTTAAAAGTGGAAATGGCATGCATCTTGAGGCACAAGAAGACATTTTGAACCGCATGGCCGATACGTGTCGTAGCATGAGAGTTGGAAAAAGGACATCATTGTTACCCTTTCAAGGTGGATTTTTAATTTCCATAGCATCTCTTAAAGGACTATACAAGCAGGTAATGGAAAGTGGTGCAAAATATATTTTAACTCGCAGGTTGAACCAAGACTACCTGGAACATCTTTTTTGTGGCATCCGAGGAATGGGACAGTTTTACGACCACTCTCTTCTGTCTGAAGTGAAAAATTGTGTGAGACTAATTTTAATTGGAACGAACCCCAGTTGAGCACGAAAGTGAAACAAATGACGCATCTGTTATAATAACCAGTGCTATGTTTGAGACACCTTAAATGATATTGGTCCCAAGGAAATATTGACAAAAGATGAATATATTCGTCAGCTACTTGAAGAATCTAACACAATACACCCAACCAATTGTTCTCAACAACAGATTAAACAGATGAGCATTGCTGAGTCAGAAGGACTAAGTGTAGCAGGCTACGTCGCGCACCGTTGCAAGGACATTGATAAAACGCTTGGCTCTAAAGTGATACCAATGACCACTCCTGATAATCATTCCTGGATAGCAAAGTTGACCAAAACCGCTGGTCTAAGGGAACCATCCGAAGAATGGATGTATACTGTAAAAGAATTTGAAGTTGTATTTTCATTAATTCATGGGAATGGTGTATGTAGAAACAGGAATATCATAGCAAATCTACAAAATACTCTTTAAAAAAATATCCACTGATTCACTCTAAAATAATGACATACTGTCGTATAAGGACATTTATTAGAACAAAACATCTTAATCGAACCCTCAAGACGACACAAAAAGAATCTTCGAAATGTTATCTAAAAAAAGGACAAAAATAGATGAAATCGTGTGGTTCAAAGTCTTAAAAAAAACCTTAAGTAGGCTTCTATTATACGTTTTATGGTCCTAAATCTTGAAAATTTTGAATACTCGTTAGTGTAAATTTGGTTTGATTTTAGAACGTTATGAACATAGCAAATCTTATAGTGCACGACAAAACTTTAAAATATTTATATGCCTAAGGTTAATAATCACTATTATAATTTAATATTTTTATATTAAACTTCAACAAACATTTGTTGAACAGTCGCGTATGATTTAATAATAAGGGTTGATAGAATTTATTTCAATTTTTGGTTAATGTTATATATTTGTGGTGCTAAAGTTAACTAAAATGTCAAGAACCTCAAAACACATCGAATGTTGCCAGTGTTAATACAATAGTTCAAACGTGTAAGTAATTTTTAATATATTTTACTAAGTTAAGTGTAATTTATTTAGTATTCATTTATTGGTGTGGATTTTAAATATGCATTAATATGTGTAATGTTCCCAAACGTGATATTATGATTTCTAAAAATAATTATTTAGAAAGGCCTTAATTTTTCTTCCATAAAGCTTTATGTATGTTAAGCCATGCTCTCACGTATCATTTTCAGCGAGTCATTGAAAATTAATACAAAATAAACGTCAGAACACTAATTTCATTAGAATGAATCATTAGTTCACACTTTCATCAAAAGTTAAAAGGAGGTCTACTTTTCTTAATTGATAACTATCATTATTGAAAAATTAAAACAAAATGAACCGTGTGACCAAGTAGGGTCTACAAGAATTAATTCATTTTTATTTAATTAATGCAAGGATTTATTTATATATTTATAGATATTTTACTGTTGTATGATTTCTCGAAAATGGCACTTAAGTGGAAAGACGAACAAACAAATCCATTTTTGGACTATTACAGAGTTTGAATGTTTGTTTTAATATAAGCAGTGATGGGGGAGTTATATAAAATAAAACAGCACGTGGTGCCATTTTAATAAATTAAACAGTAGTTGATTATTCTCAACATGATAAATATGATAAATTACATGTGTGAACAAATTTCTTTAATTCATATTTTCATTAAAAATGAATCATTTGAAATGATTCACTGAAAATGACACGCGAGAACACGGATTTAAATGCTGGCTAGTGTACTGGGTGACGTCACACGCTCAGCCAATCAGATGTCTTTCTCCAACTGGCGCTACCTTCTATTCGCTTTACATTGAATAAGCCTTTACTAGCTATCTTTGGACCTAAGCATGGTATCCCGACTTATGCAGCAAATAGATTACAGTGATGGTCTCCGATTATATCAAACTACAGTTACGATGTTGGATGGGTATGATATTCAAAGAATGTCACTGATTAGCTGTGCAGAGCACCACTGCCTGAGTAACCTAACATTCAAGAATATGTAGACAAACAATTTACAGTGTTTTTGTCAACAATTTGAATTTGCTACTTATCTAGATATAATTATTAGCCACCACAAATAAAGACCAGACCCTTATTAAAACCATCAATTATCTAAAGTATGGGTGGCCACAAGCTTTTGAGGGCGACTTACCATCGTACTTCCAATACAAGGATAAACTCCATGTTGAAATAGATGTGTTTGAGAATATCAAATGGTTGTAACCTCAGCCCTAAAAACCACTGTACTCTAAGGACTAAACACAGCTCATCTAGGCATTGTCAAGGCCAAGGCTTTATCCTGCCTACACGTTTGGTGGCTGAAACTGAATGGGGGCATCGCTGAACTAGTGTCATCGTGTCCATCTTATAACACAACCAAGAATATACCACCAAAAACCGAACTGATACAGTGGGAATTCCCAAAACAATGATCACCTATGACCATTGGGGGGGAGGGAGGGGGGGGGGGATACTGCCTGGCCATCATAGACGCTCAAAATAAGTGGCCAGGTTCTCAAAATTGTCCATGTTGGTGACTAACAAAAATCCCGTTTTTGCTTGATTTGGCCAACTAGCATACTTTGTCTCAGACATCCTTTGAAGTTGAAGGGCTTCAGCTATTCCTAAGGAAGAATAGTGTCCAGTGGAATCATGGAGCCCCATTTTCACCAAGAAACAATTGTGCTGCAGAGAATATTGTGAGTACAGTAAAACACTGTCTCCGTTGCAGCCCTAGGAGAGGTTCCTCCAGCCAAACTTGACACGGCCTTACACAGTTTCTTATTTGATTATAGAATCTCTCCCTACACTGGCTCAAGCCTTGGTGGGTGGACAACTGAGGAATCGTCTGGACCTGCTTAACCCCCCTCAACCACTAGAAGAGTGTGGCAAGTTCAAGATAAACAGAGGCCAGCCAATGAAGGAGTCGGTTCCAACAATTTTATATTCAGCCTTGCGTCATTGTGAATGACAACCCTTCTACTTCCAGAAGTAATGACTTTAAATAATATGAGTATATCTTCCATTCAATATGCGCTATGGTATTTTGTAAAGTTTATTAAGTAACTTACTTGTTCTTTAAATAAGAATTGATATCTTGATCCATTTGTTGCTGTCCACTCTGCATTGAATTCTTCATAGATCGGGTGATGACACCTTCCATTAAATTACCGCTGCAAGAATTTGTTGGTCTATCAACATCTTCATTTTTAATACTTTGGTTCATTTCTAAAATATCCTTTGAATAAACAATATATTTATTTTGATCTTCCACATTTTGACTTTTCCCTGCGTCAATTCTTGAATTACTTAAGAATAATGAAACATTCATTGAGTCCATAAAAGGAACGTGATTTCCTTCGCTCTTTGAAATCATTTTGTTTTTTGTTGGAACTAAACTAACATGTAATTTAGACTTGTAATTTTCAGGACCACTCAGGTTGTCAAAGTTACTTTTTTCCTCATCATTATTGTTAAACCATATTTTAGGGTTAGAGATGTTTTCTAAGGCAAATACATCATCATTATGAGAAGTTTTCTCCTCTGAACTTGTCAAAACATCATATTGATTAGAGGAAATATTTAAGTTTGTTTCTAGACCTGAGCTATGATTTCGAGAAAATAAATACCTCTGTTGAAAACATGGCATATTTTCTATATTTTTTGTTTGGTTACATGTTAATTTGTTTTTGGAATTAAAACTAGTTCCGCTGATAGCAGTGGATGCTGTTGGAAAGTCTGTTGAGTATAAGTGACCCCTTGATAAATCATGTTCTGGATCAATGCATTTGTTAGGTATGCCTTTGGATATGGATTCTTTATTCAACTCATTCTGTTTGTCTGATCCATGACACAGCCCTTTTGAAGATTTTAAATGACTGTTACACTGAATACTTGAGTTATCTTCGAGTTCCGAAGT
>JBCFYV010000935.1:15414314-15531044 GCA_039000515.1 Timema cristinae
AAAAAATTATCCAAAATGTTTAATGAAAAACTTTTTTGATATTGGTAAAAACAGTAAACATTCACAATCAAACCCAAAAAAATACAATAGTACAAATCACAGATCACAAAATCTACTAAATCGAGATTTTGGTTTCGAGTTGTTAGGTTAAGTTACGTGAATCGTGATCAAAACATACGTTAAGTAACTTTAAGTGAACGTTACGTTAAATTTACGTTAAGTTGTTTCGTAAACCCCGCGAAAGGGCCAGTGACTTTTCTAACACTTAATCCCTTTAATAAAAAAAGAATCCACACATAATACTAATTTATAATAGCAGTACAAATAAAATATAGCCCACAACTATAATTGAATATTAATGAACTTATTGGGATAAAATAAATGAGGAAATTAGAACTAAATAAAGTAGATCGAGGGAAAACAAACCTGAAGTCATACACATATTCACATGTCATTATACTCAGCATAACATATATTCAAACTTGATCGATATAACAAATAATTTAAAAATAAAACAATTGCTCTTAATAGTTATGAACTATATTCGGGTGAGCACAAATGATCTTTACACTTTCGAAAATTCCTAAAAACGGAAAGGTGCACTCGATTAACTTGAAACATTTTCCAGTCGATACAGAAACCCTGAAAGCTTTTTTCTCAATTTAAAGTGACTCAATATGTGCTCCTCGAGTCACACGGCAGAAAACACTTCGCACACTTTGTGCAGTGTGTCGGCGGTGACGGACTCGACGATGGCTGCGATTCTCTGCCTCAGCTCCAGCAAAGATCGTGGCAGAAGTGTGACAAACATTTTGTGTTTCACATAACCCAACATAAAGAAATAGTATGGGGTTCAATCCGGTGATTGAGGTGGCTATCTGCCCCACGCCACATCGACTGCACGTGCACGACCAAACCAGCTCCCAGGGAGATGTCTGTTCAGGTGTTCCCGTACAGCCAAGGGAAGTGAGGCGCTGCCCCATCTTGTTGGAGGATGAATAAGAGAACACATTCACTTTTGGGAAATCTTTCACATGATAGATGCGCACATGTGTAGTAACAACTGATGGTAATTTAAATACTGGCAACATTGTCTCGAAGTAACAACTGATGGTAATGTAAATACAGACAACATTGTGTTTGTAGTAACAACTTGATGGTAACTTAAATACAGACAACTTTATTTGTGTGGGTGGTAACAACTTGATGGTTATTTATATAAAGACAACTTTGTGTGTGTAGTAACAACTTGATGGTAATATAAATACAAACAACATTGTGTGTGTGTAGTAACAACTTGATGGTAATTTAAATACAGACAACTTTGTTTGTGTGTAGTAACAACTAATGGTAGTGTAAATCAGACAACATTGTGTGTGTGTGTGTGTGTAGTAGCAACTTGATAGTAATTTAAATACAGAAAACATTGTGTGTGTAGTAACAACGTGATGGTAAAGTAAATACAGACAATATTGTTTGAGTAGTAATAACGATATATTAATGTAAATACAGACAACATTGTTTGTGTTATTTTATGCTATTGATGTGACCACGATATTATACACTTTCTTGCATAACATTTTGTACATTCATATTTGTCATATATGTACTTAACTTTAGACATGTCTGACAGCAAAGTCTGTCTTTAAATACAAATTACTTAATTACTTTCGAGTACTGCCACATTTAATTGTTTGTACCTATATTTCATTTTAAATAATTTATTTGAGATGACAAAGTATTTCTTTAATTATTAATCTGGCAAACTGCACTTAATGGGAAAAGCTTCCTAGGCAATAACTTTTACATTTAATTCAATTAAACTAAATAAAAGCTTGACGGTACAAAAAATAGATAAATAGAAAGATTTTCGTTTGTATAAATTATTTTTGATTATACTATGTACAGATAACATTGAATTTGTGACAACTTGATGTTAATATAAGTACAGCTAATATTATATGTGTAGCAACAATTTGATGTAGTGAATCTAAATACCTTATTGATGCAAGTTCGTGACTTACCGTGGCGTAAATTTCTGCGAATCAGACGTGCCCGGATACTGCGAAACGCTCCACGGACACGCCGGCCTAGCCCTCCGCAAAAACCACCGAAACATCCGTTGCACATTTTGGTTTTAATAATTAATTTGACAGAATTTCTTGTTCACTAACTCAAATTGACATCTTTTATGGTGCTCCGAAAAGTCACCACAAAGATTTATATTGCTATGCGACGGCTATAATTGCAATAAACAATTGAATTTATAGAGAAGAGCACTATGAGTAGTCCTGGTGTAGAATGATATCGATATAGGTAATGAGTACCCGTACTATGCCATTGTGTGGGTATTACGTCAGAGATTATAAAGCTTTAATTATGGAGAATACTGAATTTTACATGTTAATACATATGCATTTAGAACTAAATAAATTATATAAATAGTTTTTATGTAGTTATAAAAGCTTAAAATGTCCGAATATTAAAGTGAAAATTCATAAAAAATGGCACAACTTTAATTAATTACACCAAAGTAAGGAAAGTTTTGGCAGTAATTCAAAATCTAAGCGTCCTTCCAAAATAATGTTAAGGCAATAATATCTGTCATTATAAGATAAATAGTTCCCTAATTAAAACGAACTATTGTATAATAGTTGCATAGCAATAAATATTGCTACATCAATATTACATGTTAAATGTAACAAAATGTATTATTAGTTTTTGTTTATGTACACTTATGAAATATTATAAGCAGCGGCGGGGAATCATATTTGTGTGTGGAAAGGAGAGGGTGTAGATTTAGCAACTTTATTTATTTTATCGAATACCCCTTCTCCTTTTTCACAAAGCTGTAGATCTGTGATAAAGGGGGTTGGGCCAGGGGGAGGTGTAAAAAAAGACAGATATTGCTCTAACCTGCCCAAATAGAAGGCCATATAAATAGTCAGTTTGCGCTATTATTATTATTGTAGGACAATCCCTAAAATTCTCGCATGATATAATTTTTAGAAGAGGGCATGTGCCCCTTTTGTCTATATGGGTATATCTGTATTTCACATTCTATCGAAGAGAGAGAAGTATTTTTCACCGGTATTAATTAAATAGGTGAACCGACGTTCTGAAACGTGTTCTTTCACTTTAATAAGGGGGGGGGGGGGGGTTCTACCCCCAGGGCACAACACATTTGAAAATTATCGAGATTTGATTTCTTAGTTAAATTGTCTGGTTTGGAAATACTTTCAATATAAAAGTGTTATTTGAGAAAATCTAGTTGAAGGGGGGGGAGTGGACATATCTTCTCGCGTGCACAACTAATCCTAAAATTGAAGTAAATGAGATTTCATCGCTAAAATCCACACCGGAAACGTTGATGAACATTTTGCTATAATAGGATTATATTATAGAATTTGGTTAAAAATGAATTGAACAGAATCGGAAAAAATGAGCGACTTACCTGATTTTCCACAAATACTTTTATTAAACATAATGTTTTATTCTTGTTAATTTCTAAACATTGTAAATACATGAAATTTTTCATAAAGAATTAAGTATTTAAAAAAAAACTTCTTGGGTAGATTTTTTTTTCCTCTTTCGTAAAATTATAATATTCACACGCACGGTAAATTATATACAAGTTGTTCTCATTTCACTGTCAATACTTAATCCAAGTTCAAACCAGCGAGTTCAATGATGTTAAACTTCATAATGCCGCTATTGTTTGTTGTGGTCTCTGACGGTACTTGAATGATATCTTCTTCTGCAATATCTTCACGGTCCTCAACATCTGGCCATATAAAGCCACCGAGGGTATGTATGGTAAATTTAACTATGAACCCAGTTGGAATTTGTTCTATCTCCTGTCCAACGAAATATTTCATACTCTTCTTCAATAAATATTGAATAATTACCCAAGAAGTTACTTTTACTGGTAAAACACCAGTTCGCTGTATTAATATTCTTCTAAGTTAATTTATATTTGTACACACGGAGCTGTATCACCAATGATACTTAATTTTCCAACTTATTTAATAGGGTGGAAATTTTGAATTTTCTATTTTCAGAGAATTTATTAATCATATTCTTGATAATTTTCAGAATCATCTGATAATTTTAAATCTCAACTTGCAAATGAACTAATTATATAAAACTTAAATAACACGCCGAATTCGTGTGAAATGGAAATTTGTTTAGGTTCACTAATGGTAAATTATTGGCAGCTACTACTACGAGATAAACCTGAGACCCTAGACTCAGTAGACAAACGAACCATTGACTGAGATAAATTGTTGGATTGCAGTTTGGATAGGCTACTTACTACAGCAAATTTAAAAGAAGATAAATTGCAGCAATTATCAACCTGAATGACACACACTTGTTTTAAGGCGTCGATATATTCTTTTAGCTCACAGCTTTTTAAAACTTGTATTTAGATCAACTGAACTAACTTAGTTTCCGTCTGGTACATTTGATGGTTCTGAGTATTTCGAATTGTGTGATGAGGATGTGAATTAACTGATGTATAAGATGTTTTTAAAGAAAGTGACCCTTCTGCCTTTATTTATAAAATATATACTACCAATACGATCTGTTTGGAAAACCACATTTAAGTTTATTATTGCATCGCCTCAATCATACAAACTGCATTTAAAACAAATTTAAAATACATAATTGTACGGTACACGGTACATACAACCCCCCCCCCTCGCTTTTAATCTTAAGATAGACATTTACTAAAAACTCATAATATTTGTGAAATTAAAATAATAGGTGCATACATTGTTGTAGAAACACTACACTAAAGATCATATGAAATAATAGTCCCTTGCTGTATGGCAATAGGAACTAGGAACAATGTAACATAAATAAATACAAGCGAAACATCTTTGTCCACCATCCCACCAAAGAGCATAAGAATCAAATTCATTTTCAAAGACCTGAATTAAAAAGTGCTTATATCTAAGAAATTATTGGTTTTATAAAAATATATTTCAAATAAAGATTTTTGTCTTTAATACAATTTCATTTTTAAAACTAGGCTCTGTACTTTAAATAATATTCCGTCCTAATTCATGTATTCATGTAGATTGTCAAGTATTACGATTCATTTTTCTATGTTGCATCCCCTGATAATAAAAACTACGCTAATTCACGTGCTCAACTAATTTCTTATATGTTCTCCATTACTCCATTTATGAAATTTCTGCACAACTATTTTATTCTTATTATATATTTCTAACATATTTCATTTCTGCCTGTGCTCAAACTCCGATACTTCCTTCTAATACCATCTACATTTGACTGGCAGTGTATCTACATAAAAAACTGAACCTAGCTGCATTCTAGCGGCAGATTGAGAAACTACCTATTCTACTACTTAAAAGGCGCTAAACTTGAATTAACGTTAGTCTTGGCTTTCGTATTTTATCTTTGAGCTTTTATCCTTAATAAGTTTTACTTTTATTGATATTACCTTTCTTTTGTCTTATCCTTATACTCTGTTCTAATCCAAATAATAGTTGTTTTCTCTGTTTCCAAGAATAGTGAAATTATTCCTCTTTATAACTTTCATTGTTTTGAAACCTTTAAGTTTTGTTTGGTTACCGTGACAACCATTGTAAATATAAGAAAACAAAAGAGACTCTAAAAAAATACGCGCTAGTTTTTGCATGGAGAATATTAGTGCAAATACAAGAAGTTAATTTTATGGATAAAGTTTCTGTTTCATAAACGAGCACTGGCTGGAATCAAAGACTGGACCTGGTTTTTCACTAAAACAAGAGCAATCCATTAGAAGGGTGAGCAACTTTTTTTTAATGCGGATGCTACATCCATAATCAAGAATTTTTTTTTTTTCTCTCTTCACCTCAAGTCAAGAGGGAAATGAGTAAGATCTTTATTTTATTTTATTAACAATTCCATTCAGGACTACTAATTTTGATGTTACCGCCCATTAAAACTTGTTAAACACTTACCTAAAGGCTCTTATGCCACAGCATTCACTGGTTAGAGTTGTATGTTATCTTGGTAACAGATAGGTAGGACATTTTTATTCACAACTACCAATATTAAAATATATAAACACACTGATTATATGTCTTAGATATTTTAAATTTCCCTCTACTTACTATATGACCTTTTTCACATTACATTAAAAAACTAAAATAACAACCAAAATTATTTTTTAGATGGTTTTATTGGACAAACATTCATTATACACTTATGTTCAACCCTTCTGGTGAAATTGATTGTTTTTTTCTTTCAAGGCCAGAATAAGAGTTCTTTTATTTGTAAGTATCACATAACTTACTGTCAACCACTCATAAGTTCTACCGACTGAGCTTCTCGCTAGTGAGAGGGTCGTTTCGCGTTTATTTAGTTACAGTACGTTATTTAGTGACGTAAATAGTTTCGGATATATTATGAAAATTTGCCCTATGTAAAGTAAGCTCAAAGTTATTTTCTAAGAAAAAAAGAATCACCATCTTCTTTATGATAATAAACCATGTCTGGATATAAAATGTAATAAAAGTAGTTAGGGCGAATTTCGATTTTTCTTCTGTTTTTCCCTTCAGTAACTACCATTGAATTGAGGGTTAGATATCTAATTCCAAAACACATCGGGGGTACATAATGGAAACCCTAGCCAGTTTTGGCTCTAGCCGGAAGGAAAGACAGGAGATATTGTAAAAACAATTTTTGATAGTTTGGGGGGTCACGAAACGTTGACATTTATCAAAATCTCAGGTTCGATTTTGTTGACTATCACAATACTTTCGCTACGAGGTGTCAAGAGAAAGTAGAAGTGAATAAATTGTTGAATCTTAAAATGTATATATTTATATGTGTGTGAGTATATAATTATGTGTAAGTCAACCTTGTTGGCCTTGGGGGCGATGTCCTCGCTTCAGTACCTGATGTTCATAGATTTGAGCCCAATTAGGCTGACATATTTATCGTGAGGATAAAATCCGTAGCACAGCTTCCTTCGGGGGGGAAATAAAGCGGTTGGTTCCATTTTAATTGTGGCATGTAAAAGATCCTTGGAACGTAAGTAAACGATTTTATCTTTACCGGCAAAATGGATAGCCCTTTCGATCTTTGCAAATAATAATCCCGTTTGTTGATATAATTAGTTAAGTCATAAAATGCACGTCAATATCCGAGATAATTAAGTAAAATTGTTTATATGTATAAAAATATGTAGTCTATTGATGTAAAAACTAAATGAATGTATTTAGGTGTGTGAATATTTCAGTATAAAATTTTATTTATATAAGAAGGTAAGTATTTAGGGCTATAAATGTAAATGAGTTTGTTTAAATAAATGTACGGTATGTATTTATTTATAACCCGAACGGGTAGTAAGACGCGGTGTTAATTATTATTATATTATTATTATTATTATACATTTATGTCTATGTTTTTGTAAAGAATCAGATATTTTACATCACTCATCATTTAGTATGCGGTTAAGGGTGTTTGGTGAAGTACCGCGGAATATGTCTGAAGAGAGAATGGAAAACCCTATAAAGTGGATACGGGTTGATACTAAGGAATAAATAAGGTAAATTATTTTGTTAAAAGTTAAATCAGAGGGTTTATCCATTCACCTTTAGTTCTTGCCAAGAATCGAACCTAATATCCTTGGTTCATTAGAATAACTGGATGTGTTTCTGAATTTAAAGGAGCCAAAAGCGGATCCATTGTATGACTAACGTTTTGGAGGAGAGATATTAAAAGCAAGTAATATGTGGGGGTGAAAGATATAGCTTTCCGAGTCTAGTTTTGGTGGAGAAGAGGAGTGAGGGGTTTGGCGTGTTGGAGTAGTCACCAGCTGATCACGTGTGAACTTATTTTATTCAATAATTTATCTTAGTTATTTTAGTACTTATTGATTAAAAAAACTACAATAATGAACGTCCGTGATGATGATATGGATCGAACATACAGATATACAGAGGAAGAAGAGACTTAGGGAGTGTGGAAGGAAAGGATGGCGAGGAAATAGATGAAGAAGTTGCCACTAGCTTTTCGAACTGGCTTAGTTGGTGTGGCTGGTCCCTCTAATCTATCTACCAAAATAATTAATACAATTGTGACAAAAAAAACCAACACATTTGAACAATGTCATCGAAAACATTTAGTTACTATGGATACTTTATTCAGGTTAATATAAAAGTTGGTTGTTAACATTGTGAGTGAGTTTAAATACTTATAAAGGGAAGTTATTAAACAGTTACAAACCTCTCGCTACTTTTGAATAATACATTACTATCATTGGGTCAGGAGTGTTTTGGTGATTGGGCCGGTATTCGTCAGTCCAGGTTTGAGGCCGCTTCATATTTGACTGTTGTTACAAGGTTATATATAATAATAATATAATAATAATAATAATAATAATAAAATAATAATTAATAATAATAATAATAATAATAATAAATCTGCTTCTCTTAACAACTCAATCAGCTTAGATGAAAGTATTGAAAGTGAGTCATACTCTTCACGGTGTCTAAAGTTTGATTCACACATTTGCTGAAAATAAAGAATAAATTCTGCTTGAGGGGCGCAGCAGTTTACAATACAAGAAATGTTTGTATAACCATGATGCTTTGCAACGCCAACTAGAAACTAATGATACCAACAAGTTTAATGTTCGATTTTTCTCTCTCTTGATATGCTGTGTGTGTACCCCTTACTTCCCCAACTACCTTTAAAGTTTTTCTGGAGCCACTGAACCCAGAGGCGTATTCTCTGGGTATGCTAGTCCCGTGCTAAATGCCCATAATGATATGGACTAGTGTTTTTGTTTAATTCAATGTTGTCTGCGTGAACTGTGTAAACACATGTTTAAATTGTTAATAAATATACATGTAATGGATTATTAATTTTAAAACTAATATTGGTTAATATTCATAGAATACTGCGTTTTAAGTAATTCTTCTTCCAAAAGGTTCTACTTAACACAATAGGAAACCCAGGGCTTGCTACTTGAAAAACGCAAGGCAAGCTATCTAGGGAGGCTCTAATGACCTTGCCCAATGTCTAGGGGGTTGCAAAAAATTCCTTACCGCTCGCCCATAAGTAATTGGCTAATGAGCTCACTTTTTACACCCCAGGTCATGCTGTTCCTGTGAAGCAAGCTAAGCATTTTGCTAACTATTGAAAATAGATTTAAGATCACTATGTTTATTTATTAAGCTAATTTAGTGTAGATTAAGTAAAATTACATAAAATATACATAAGATTAATTTTAAAATAATAGTTAGTATACGTAAAAAGCTTTAAATTATGCATTAATTAAATACATTGAGCTATGTGTTTAGGTATTCTAGTCACATGTATTATCATGTATTTGGCATGCACATTTAACCACTCTTTCAAATTTAGTCATTTCAGCACTGATAGAGTGGGTAAAGGGTAAAAGGGGGGTGGGTGATGATGCTAAATTAGCCGTAGTTGACGGTAAGTCTAGGTTTTCTTTAGTAGAAAGGATCGTGTAGTTTTAATAGTAATCTTTTAGTTTTTGTTTTACATTAATGACTTATTAGTCATTGTGATTTTTCATAATTATTCATCAAAGAATCCCAAAAGTCAGAGTGTGATTTCACCACTTCAAGATGTTTTAGAAGGAAAAGGTAAAATAAAATATATTTTCATATAATTTACTTAATGGCGCGCCCAGCGATTTACTTTGGAGGGAGGCGTTCAATAAAACTGTAACAAGAATGACATTTTGATGTAGGAGAGTGGATTTGTGGTTGTACAGCCTCCTAAGCCCTGAAGGCCGAGAATATTTATAAATATTAAATGCTTTTATAAATCATTTGGAATATTTTTATAGTAATTAAGAGATTTAAATAATGCAAATGGTATCGAAGTTATTAATCATATATTTTTTTCAATTGTTAATTTTGTGTGTAACGGTAAACCTTTTGAATACTAGGGTGAAGTATGAAACCTGGTCTTAAAATGTAGCATATACATTCATCGCAACTTCAATGCTAAATATATACACATTGTGTGTCGTCGAATTCAGGTACAGCCGACGGTGCGATTTTTAGGCATGACACTAGAAATGAAGGGATCTTGGCTCCCTCATGTTTTGGAACTATCTGGAATATGTGACAGGTTTATAAATACTATGAAATGAGTGGCGGGTGCCTCGTGGGGTTCCCACCCATATATAATGTTACAAATGTACTGTGGGCTTGTACGATCTCTATTGGAGTATGGGTGTTTTTTTATATCACACGGCATCACGATCCACACTAGCAAAGCTGGATAGGATCCAATATGAGGCTTTAAGACTGTGTCTGGGCACTTGTACATCACCAACCAATACACTCCTTACTGAAGCGGGCGGGATAACTCCCTTTATTTCTTAATTGACATCTATTGGCGGACAAGTTTTTTTTATTAAATATTGTTCAACCTCTAGTTATCTGCGGTGCAGACTTCAGAACCTTATAAATTATTTTCAAAAAAACAATATTTGTTTTAAAAAATGCACATCTTTGGTGGATAGATTTTTGGGTTTGAATGTGCCGAGTCAGTGTATATTTTTTCTGTTCTATATGCAGTACAGTCTATCACTGGGGGGCATAATGTACTCTGAGATGTACCAGTGGTGTTATCTATTCCTGATTCAGTAGTAAAAAGAGTTACCCTTCCGATCTAACAGAAGTTAAATGCAGTAAGCTATATGAAAGAAAGATCAGACTTATGTTTACAGATGGTGCTAGGCAAGGAGGGAAGCCAGCCCTAGTGGGTGCACCCTTCTATGACAGTAGTATTAATTATGGTCAGACATATAGATTACAATCTGACACATCAATATTTACAGCGGAGTTATTTGCTATCCTACAGGCATTGAACTATATCTTATCTTTACGTCCGCAGCTTGTAGTGGTATTATACAACTCCCTAGCGCGTTGGAGTCTATAAGTGGATTGTAAAGCCCTCCTTCACACCCATAGATAATTCAAATACTCGAAGAGTGCACCTCTTTACGAGATAGGGGCTACGAATTGGGTTACCAATGGATTCCTAGTCACATAGATATAATGCGTAATGAGAGAGTAGATAGTTTAGCATCTAGTGTAAATTTACTTTACATTGTAGGGGAAATCCCACTACCGTATAGCAATTTTATACCGACGGTAAAACTCAGAAGTCAGGTTAAATGAAGCGAATGGGGGGAGACCACATGCCAGTAGAAAGTAAAATGGTACCATGGGGTTTGTGGTACTAAATTAGTTACACCATGGTTTTCAGAAGTTAAGGGCACTCGTAAGTTTATTTGTACAATAATCCGCCCTCGGCTCGGGCACGCCTACACGAAAGACAGAATTTATTTGATGCTCTAGGTATTGTCCTCACATTGTGTGGTTTGCCACGTTCCGGAAACACTAGAACATATATTTATGACTTGCCCTGTACATTAATTGACTCAGGGAGACTACATTTTTAATTATATTACAGACTTTTCTTTAGTTAATGTATTACACTTAGACAACGTTACTTTGTATAGGAGGCTGTACAATTTCCTTCTAATATAAATATGTCGGTGTACAAACGAACAAAATATGTCTTCCCGGTTATCTCGTAGATGAAATTCGTGTTGAGTTATTGTAATCCAAGCTCTAGAACTAGAGGGATTCAATACAATTAAATAAATTAACATCACAAAACCTTTAGACTAATAGGAGTGCGCAGTGTAACTAACATTATGTTTTAAGCCCAAGATTAGCAGGGTATACAACCCATCTCCAACGCACGCCACTCACTCCTAGAAGCGTGAAAAAACACTGTCCAACTTTAAAGATCAAATTATGTTTCATATGACGAGGTCGGAGACTAAGTTAAAAGGACTGGGAAATTACACATAACTAAAACCTAGGGATAAATGGCGTAACTAGAATAGTAAACAGTCGTAAAGAAAACTTTGATTTTATTTCAGACAAAATCTTATTAGAGAACAATGCCCTCCTTTTAACGAATCTTAGAAAGTTTCGTATAGATACAATATCAGCAAAAGCTAAAGTGCAACAATAACACTATGTTCTTCACCACAAAATATTTATGAACATACGTTAATTAAATTTAACTGCATGTGCTTATTAAAATGGCGTATGACAACATCTAAAATATTTCAGTGCTAGTTGTGAAAAAGTAATACAAAATCTTAGCCAACAATTTTAAAGTTCCGTGGTTACACAACAAACGACTAGTCTAATCGTCTAGCCTAAATATTATTAACCAACTCCGTCAACATTTGACTGACATTGAAACCTAACTCATAAGTTAGATAAACAACGTTAACTAGATAAGAGTAGTTATCAACGTAATACATAATTATATTAAACATTTAAAAAATTATGCCCTAATGTTAGAACTACATTTCCCTATAAATATTACTGCATTTTGCATCGCAACACACTTTCAACATTAACTAAATATATTTATTTTGAAACGCATAAGTTAATTAACAATAATATATTTATTTTGAAACGCATAAGTAATTAACAATTGGAAAAATCAGACCTAACTTTTAGAAAAAACTTCCCCACATTACTTTCTTTTAACCAAAGTCATATTTCACTACAATCCTTTCGCAAAATAAGAAAAGTTACTCTATATTCTGTAAAAGAACGAAGATTTATATAAGATATCAACAACAATATTTAAACGTAAAAATGACCACAATGGAATTTAGAAAAGTTACAATATTATTAATTTACGCCAAAAATTATTTCTCCTTACATTATATAGGTATGTCCTCGAATCCTAAGCTTCGTTCTAGTGTCCGAGCCTAATCCAAGAGTGATCTCTTTCTTAACGGATGGTCTTTAATATGGAGCACAACTCATCGAACACTCGAGACGGGGTTACACAAGGGTGGGGATCACTGAGTTCAAACACACGGTTAGAGGGGATGTGCGTGGTACTGGACGCGTCTAGAGTCTTCTGGCAGTTTCTATCTTCTTCTACACGTCCATGTTGTTATTGAGACGGGTGGAGGTGTCTAGTGGCATGATCCGCCACTAGCCTTGGAGCTCTCAGATGTTTGGGTATGGTTATTGCGTGGTGTCGTGTGTTCTTCCCGCTGCCTAGTCTGTTCGGTGAAATTGGGTAAGTGATGTTTTGATTGACTAGCCCAACTTTGGTTAACTTGTGGCAATAATTGCTACATTATGTCTGGATTGAACTCATAGAAAAATCAAGAAATTAGAATCGGGAGTGAATTGAATACACGTGTTCCTGGCTTATTGAAGAAAATATCTTCAGTGATATTGAGGAAATAAAAAAAACCTAAGATATAATTTTAAACAATTGATTAGTTGCTAAACGAATTTATTCCACGTGTTTAAATGTAGAATTAATAATACTAATAATAATACTTTTAACTTCAATAGCATAACCATGCAAGCAATATACCTACAGTAGTAATACATAGACATAAAAATATCTGAATAAACAATAGTTACCGTACATAAACAGGAACATACAACACAAAACAACTAAATCTATCATTCAAAACTATTATATTAATTTATACTATTCTTAAGAAAATAAAGATTGACTTAACCCATTCATAGATATATTGTTTAGTCTTGACTTGAACATGTCTAGTGTAGTAGAACTCTTCACCTCTTGAAGCAGAAGATTAAAATCACTTAATCCCCCATCAAATATAGATTTTTATGGACATTTTATTTTTATTCTTAAGGTAGAAGTTATTCTTTTGGCTGGTATCATGTCTATGAATATCCGAATTCATTTTTATTTTATCCTTAAATCAAATGGCTTCAAGTTATTATAAACTTTGAAGATTAAACTCATCGCATTAAATTTTGTCATGGTTATTACATTTACCTAACCTTGCTGATCAAACATAGCATCAATGCTTGTATATTTATTACATTTTAACTCTTAAGGTTGTATCAAGAAATTAACAGGAATTGAATACTGATTTTTTCATAAACTTTTTTGTGGTGTCTTTTTTCACTAAAAGGAATACAAAAAGTAGAGCGCACTTTAATATTTTTGACTTATTTTTTAAAGCATCCTATTACCTACGGCTCTCCCCTCAACAACTTCGTTTGTGGAGAACACATGTTATTGACAAATATGATTTAATTACAATATTCAAGGCTCTACTTATAAATATCATATGGGAAGGACGGGAGTCTATAATTATGTTATTGATAAATATTATTTTAATTTAATGATCAGGTGCTAGCTATAGATATATGCAACACTATACCGTGATATGATGCATCTTTGTTCCAGTCACCAGCGTGTCCAATGGGCTGGAAAATAAAGCTTGTTGTTGGTGCCAGCGTGGTGGGATTAGCAGTGGGCGCATATAAAATATATGCGTCCAGATAACGATGGGGCTTCTTCCAACACCAATACGATGGAAGAAAATACGCAAACTGTTGAGGATAGTTAGTAATGAGGTGCCCACCAATTGTAGTGACTCAAGGAGGCGTGATGACACACAGAAAGTGGTGCGAGAGAAAAATAATGGTAATGATGATGTTAATAATTATGACGATGATTATTTTTATCAATATGATGATGATGTTGATGATGATAATACTGTGCTGCAGCCTGCCCACCAGTCAAGTGAGTCCCTGTTGTCTTCGACCACATCCCCACCTAATTACAAAACTGTATTTTGGAAGGCTACCCAAATTTAAAATTAGAAAATAAAAACAAAATTGTTAAATCAGAAAGTTGTAGTTTTTTGTGGTTTTTTATAATCTGCTAGAACTAAAGGTAAAATCGTTCTCTAGCATCTTTCCATTTAATAACAATGTGTTCTCATGAATTAAAGCAGTAAAATACCTAACTTAAAAAAAAGTCAATTGAATTCATCATTGAATAATTTTATTATAGTTTTTTGCCTGCTTAGTTTTATTTTGTTTATAAATCATTTAATTATCTTGTGTTAATATCAAGTGTGTCTGAGTTAAAGCTTTACGACAACAGGTTATAAAAATGCAATTGTTTAGTAAACTTTACACAAAGTTGAGGTTAACTTTGCAACCAAACGATAAGTTCTGCAATCCGTGAGGCCATGACTTTACTTGGTCCAATGGTGTTCCTTCTCAACATCAATCTTAGTTAACACGTTCGCCATTGTCAATGTTAACATAATTGGGTGATGATGCAGTCGGTGTTCTCGCAATTTTATATGTTTCTATTCTTTCTCATTATCTACATCTATGGCTCAATTTTATTTCGAATGGATACATCTGACAGCTAAAATAAATTAGTAGATCTGCTTTTCGTATCTATACATCAAAACATGTAATCTGAAGCTGTCATTTTTTATTGATATTATTCATAGGGTACCTATAAAAATAACACTGATGATATAATAAAATATTAATAATACTGAACCGAAAAGTTTGATATTTTTTAAAAGGTGCTCTTCACGTCAATTCATCATAAAAACAAGTTAAAGGCCTACCGTAGTTCACACTTTCCCCACATATATTAACAACGTAACTGGTTAGGTTTGCAGACCAAACGCTTGGTACGCTTATTTGGTATAGTAATTCCCGCAATACCAACAATTCTCAATCTTGTTTTTGTCCTTGAAAGTTTTTACGTTCTGTAAATCACCTACGGGAAGACCTTGTTTTCACTTTAACACGGCAAGGATGTGTAACCCCCGTACGTATGGTGGTTCACAGAACCTTATTTGAACAAAATATACTCGCAGTCACCTAGGTCAGCTCTTTATTTGGGTTTTTGGTGTCTAAGGGGAAGTGTGTTTTGCGGGGGCTTTCAGCTTTTTTTCTTTTTTTGGAAATATGGGTGGTGTGTATTTGGGGTGTTACTAGCCCTTTTTGGTGGCATCTAGGGGCAGTATGTTTTGGGTGTCCCGAAAATTGTTTTAACCTTAATCCATAGTGAACATATACCAGTCCTGGGAAACATAGTGCAGTTCTTTAAATGGTTTTTTAGTGTTCAGGTTCACCTCCACTACACCTTGACGCTGTTTGGAGCTAAAACTCTGCTACTATTCGGGGGAGACTTAACCCCACATGGGCTGCTTGTCTTAGCCCAATAGACTCAGTGTCTAGTGACAGTGAGTTATTTTGGTTCGGGGGTTTCCTAGTTCCAATCCTTTTTTTGTCTATGGACAGTGTGTTTTGAAGGAATCTTATTCCAAAAAGTGTTTTGGCAAGCGGTTAGAGTTCATAGGTTGGAACAAATTAGGGAATGTATTTTTGGAGACGATGCCTCACGGCAACCTTTCATTGCGGAACGTCACTGGAGGCTGACAGAAGCATAGTGTGAAAGTTTAGGTTTTTTAACTTTCCAAACCACTTTTCCCCTTCTCATACCCAAAAGTATGTCACAGTGGTTGAATGATTCGTGCACCAAACAATGTGGTACTTTAGGGTAAACAAAGTACAGGATTGGCTATAATAAAACAAGTCATCAAATATTCCTGACACAGTAAACTAATCGGGTCTAGGTAACATTCGATTTCATCAGGAACTGATAACAATTGTCAACAAGGCATTATGTAAATAGCTATCTATAGACAAACACAAACCCTGAACGATTTAGGTAGCAATCCAAACAAAAAAAAGCCTGAGACATGTTTAAAACATTATATTTACCAAGAAATGAATACACTATCACTTGAATGACGCATGTATCTATTCTTACACTTTTCTACAACATCCCTTAGAAGCGTTGGTAAAATTGTTTTAGTTCACAATCCAGCAAGTAATAGCCCAAGACGGTAGCACTAATTAGATTCAGTTTCTGATGTACATTTCCAACATAGGTTGTTCAAGATCAACGAAACCCTCGGCCTCTGTTAAGGTGTCACATACATCCACAATGAGTGTGTAGATCAAATAATGGTAATATCTGTCGGCAGGTGTCAACCACACATCTCTTCATTCTACGTCGACTTCGAGGAAGTCTCAAACCTCACAGTGGCTCGCCTATGTCAGGGAAATATTGTCAACCCATCTAAGTTCAGTGTCTTGTTTCTCGCTGATGACAACAATATATCTTGGATAGATTTCATGATTATTCAGTTATATCCTTTGATGAGTTTTGATGTTGTTGAATAGCTTCAAAATTACCGACTTTAAGTTAAATAACTCTTGCCACTTGGTGTGATAAACGCCATGAAATTCCCAAAGATATTCTCAAAGGACGTAAAGTTGTTCTTAACAATCATGTAGATGATGACTAGTTTTGCATTGCCACCCTCCAACGGAAACAGAATGTTGAATATACTTTCTATGGCGAGGGTCTTTGTCAGTTTTGCTTTGCACGTGTAAACATTCAGATTAGTCATAGCGCTCCAAAAGTATAATGTCAAAATAAATAAGATTGTATTTTAATTTTTTAGGTCTGAGCATATTATCATATTTCTATATTTCTAGGTTGTAAAGTTTAATAAATATAGTCACGTGGTCTAATGCGTAGTGCTCAAAATAAATATAAAAGTAAAAATAGCCATGGCCAAGTTGTTGATTTTGAAAAGTCAAGCCTGAATTTCATAAGATTAGATTTGATTAAGTTAAGATTAGTTGTTGAGTAGCAAGCAACAAAGTTGAAAGGATTGGCAGGCGGAGGGGGGGGGGGGGGCTGCTTGTGGAATGTAAGGACACTCTGAAAGGCTGGTAAAATATAGGGAGTGAGAGTGGTTGTTGTATTGCCTGCCATAACTACAGCAGTACACCACTGGTGAGGTGATAAAACATGGAACTATTTGGAAGAGAGATTTGCAAAACCTCAAGATGTACGTCCGAATCTTAATACACGCACCAAAGTTATCAATCACATTGATTAGTCGCACATGCTGTCAAAATGTAATGGCCAAACTGTCTCACACATATTGCCGGGAGGGGTAGATCAAGATTAGTCTTAATCCCAGTCGGATGTACCTAGGGTATTTTTTTCTTAAATAGTTTTTACACACTCCCTCCACGGTAACACGAGTTTAGTGGAGCTATATTCCATCTTCATCATCCCTACAAGTTTTGTAAAAATGTGTATAGCCTGAACGGGTGATAAATAAGAAGCCATGCACAGTTTTAATTATAATGATTTATTGAATAAAATAACTTTTTTCACTCTTCACTGTTTCTTACTATCTGTCCATGCCATCCATATAGTTACACATGTGGACTATGGATGAGGAAGGAGGACTTAGAGTAAATGTACGCCCATTCTAGGAAAATCATCCTCGATATATTGCCTGGATACAATGAGAGCTAACAGCTGCTGTCTCTCCAAGCAGCAACACGCAATCTTGGAAATTAACTTGTAAATGAATTATTAAATATTTTGTGACTAGCATCTATGGTCACAGTTCTTTAGGATTCATTTTTTCACTAGACTGGACTGCAAATAACTGAAAATATCGGTGTTCGAATCCCGATCGGATGTACTGATAGAATTATAAGCATCTTAGGAAAAAACACTCTTTCAACACAAATACAGACACATTTCTCAAAAAATTTACATTCCTCATCCCTAATCCATTGGAGTAAATACGCGGATGATTGTAGCGGGAAGTAGGGGTGCCCAAAATATATCAGTAATTAAAATTAAATACTTGTGTTGTAAAGGTTGCATTTATTTATATATGTTGTTGTCAAATTAATACAAACAAAATATACAAGTGATATGCTTCTTTATAAACTAAAAAAAAAAATAGATTAGCGCATAGAAAATACAATGAAAAGTGCTTCCTAATTATCAAATCATAATTTCTCAAATTAAAACTAAACACCCCAGTCTAACTCACTGGCGTATAGAAACTGTTAATGTAACAGTTATTTACTGCTAACAATTGGATTTACTTGTTAATATGCTAATTTTATTGAATACCGTATGTGTTTGAATTTTTACAAGCTATAATTGGTTTGTAATCCACTAATTGTGATCTCCGAACCATTTGATCATTAACTGGAGATTTAAACTAATAAAGTGTTTCAGGGGTAATTTAAATAAACTTATTGCCCTTTATATATATTTCAAATAAAACAAATACAGCAAATTTTGCATTAAAGTCGCTGTGGATAAATATACTAAAGTTTCCAATTCACCAATAAACTCAAATATTCCTGGATGTGAACCCCATGCGATTGTTGAGCCTGTGGTAGAAAGACTCCACATAGTTGTTGATTCGCATGGGCTGCCCATACACGGAGAGATCATTTGGTGTAACCCAGTTGATCCAAAAGTAATGGTATAATGGAATAACCGGGAAAATTCTCCATTCAAGTTGTTTCGTCTTGAAAAAACGTTATTTCACTAAATGCTTCCAATATTAGATCTACTGGATCTAGAGGGAGAATCATTATCATTTTCAACATATCTCTTACATTCCTATTGGTTGAGCAGAGGTGGACCAGCTGTCCCGAAAGTTACTGGTTCTTGTGCCTTCTAAAAATGCTCTATAGAGAAAAAAAGAAGAAGTTGGTAGTGTTAAATTTAAACCCAGCAATGATGTTCATACTGGCATAATAGAGGTGTCTCAATCCTATATTTTCATGTTCTCAGAGATAAAACAAATATCATGGCAAAGATTGGGTGTTTTAGTTAAATATATGTAGATTGTTAAACTTGAGAAGCTGTTAGGATTTTGATAATACATGTAGATGTTTCACATCAGGTCTGTGTTAAACCATGGTTTTTGTGAATTTTGATTATGAATATATTTCCTCTAAATTCTACCTTCATCATCCCTATCCATTATATATGCTTAGGTATATAGCCCAAACAGGTACTAAGATGCAGTGAAAATTACAAATAATAAGTTATTTAATGAATATCAACACACAAGTTATAAATGTATGTAATTACGGAAATGTCCGAATGGAGGTGACCAGAATTCAATTAATTTAAATTAGTTTTAAAATACACCTGAACACGGGAATCTAACCCGGGAACTTTAGTTTAGCTCCTCAATGCTTTGCCACTGAGCTATCCAGGAATTGTCCCGTGCCCAGGGTCGTTCTTCACTCATATTTCAAGGAACATTCTGGTGTTGAGAGTGCGGAAAATCGTCAGCACAAGAACAATGGTGCACTAAGCCTAAGGTCCTGGGTTCAACTTCCATGCCCAGGTGTAATTTTTCAACTAATTTATATTAATATGCTATATATTAATTTATTACATCTGAATGTTTTCATCTCGCTTCACTATGATTTTAATATTATATTTATTTATCTATAATATGTCAAGTGTGAAAGTAATGGTGTTTGCAGAAGACCTGATGGTATGGGCCAATGAGGAGAAAGATGTTCAGGAGGCAGATGAAGTAGTGGAGTGGTATGGAATGAGGTTCAATGTTAAGAAGTGCCAGATGATGATGATGATGATGATTACGACGAGGAACACATATAAGTACACGAGTGGTGTGACAGAAGTGACCAGTGGAATATAGGTGAAAGCTTTATGAAATGACAAATAACATATTTAGCGGTTTTATGAATAAAAATCCTTTTAAGGATATTCTACCAATAACTCATTTTTAAAAAATTAGAAATATTGAAAAACTGTTCAAACTATTTACTTCCAAATGGATACCTTAGGGGTGTTTTACATGACAAATACTTGGTTTTGTATAAACCTAGCCAATGTTGCCGTTAGACAAATAACCTGAGCAAAGTGAAACCAGCAGCCCTTCAGAGACGTCAGCGAAAAGCATTTCTCAATGCCTTTCTTGGGCTCTCTTCATAATTTGTGACAATAGTATCAGGATTAATTCACAAAGAATACTCTATAAATTCAAAAACCAGGGCATACGCTGCTCAGGTCTTCCTTGTCATGATAACGTAGACTGCGGCATATGTCTGAAAATAAAGTAATAAAATACAAATTTAGTGGCAACCAAAATTGCTTGATAATTCACATTTTTTAGTTAGTGATTTATTTCTTTAACAATGATGTAACCAGAATTTCATTTCAGGTGGGGGGATCGTCTAAAAGAAAGTTTCACCTTCCCTCATCTATCGGTCTGATCATACCCCCACCCACTCCAACAATCTCTGTTGTGCAACACCCCCCTCCCCCACCCTTGCAACCAGTGCAAGTACTCATAGACATTGTGTTAAATCACGGATCTCTTAACTCATACAAGCATTCCATGGTATTAATAGACTATAGGTTATAGAATATTTTCAAGCAGAGATACTGGACATGTGGCAGTGGACCTACAATTATAAGACCTAACGTCACAACTCCTAAACTAAATTCCCTAACTTAATATCACCTAACTTTATAAGACCTAACTTCACTGCACCTAATTTTATAGCTCCTAGCTTTACTAGACCTAAATACACTGGTCATAAAATATATTTTTCATAGATTACTTAAAAAATATCAACTGTTCAAACAGGCACTGGACCTAATTTTATAAAACCTAACCTCACAATCCAACACGCACAAGACCTAATGTAGCATTAGGCTACAATAATAGAAGAAATATGCATTACTTACCCTGTTTCACCGCCCCAGCGTCGGTGCACCACACTTAGGGAGAAAAGAACACGACTATGCATACCTGAGACAAAGTTTAGACTGATCGCCAGTTTCAAGACACGCCCACTATAGTTGTATGTGTTGTGAACTTGTGACAAAGAACTCAAGTTGCAAATATATGATGCTCGTCGATGTTCTCGAACAGTCCCGGAGCTCTAAGAAGAGTGTAGAAGCAATTGTAGTCATAAGTATTTGCTTCCCGAGTGTTCCATATGTTTTCCCTCACACAATATCCTGTTATTCAATTTCTTTGGGTTTGTTTTACATATATAGTGCCGACAGGGCAACTTGTCGACACTCTTGGACTTTGTTATATTTGAGGAATGAGAAGCTACGGCTTAGTATAGACAAAATTTAAGATCAAAATTCTCTTTGGCTTCATAATATTTTTCTTTTGGTATAAATATGTTTTTTATTTAACTTTTAAAAATTCTCTTTCGGCTATCACTTAAATATCTTACAAAAAAAGATCAGTTGTGTAATCCATTAAATTAGATGTAATTTAATCCAGTTGAACTTATCGAATGTTAAGAGGATATCAATATGGTAACTAGTATTTACGAGGATAGATTTAGTATTTGGAAAACTATCGATACTTTAACATTACTAAATAAAGTCGGTATTTAGTTTTTGTCAAAGACGATTAGGTTCCATGATGGGTTTTTTTTTTTATTATTTTGCAAACAAACGAAACTTACGATGATGGCTAAACTTTGCATTTTTTTCGGAAAGTTTTCTTTTGATAATGTTACAAAAGGTTTAACCTTTAATTATTATTTGTGTTGAAAATGTTCTGATTAGGTATTGTTTTAGCGTCAATTGATTGATTGGTTGAATAGGAATGATTGTTTTATCTCTTCCACCATCGTTCTTTCTCACTTCAAGTCACATAGGCAGTCCAAGTTAGTGTAATGCATTGCGTCTACCCATGATGCTTCATGTTTTCCAATAGAAGAGGATTGATGTGCGATACACTCAGCGTCTGTCTTATGTTTATTCTCGTGAAATACGTTTGATGAATGCATTTAAAAAGTGTGAAAATATTTTGAAACTTATAATTATAATTTATTTGTTAAATACAACGGAATGCAATGATTAAAAATAGTAACAAAGATAAAAGTTTAAATGTACATATATACTATATAGTAATTAATAGACTATTCGCATGAAGCGGTAAAGTTAGTTTAATATCAGTTCGACCAACGATGATAAAATAAAATACACATAAATAAATTATTATCAGTTTATTGTAATTTCTTACAACATTGCATATAAGGCGACACATTGTATACAAAACCACTTAAGTAGGGTTGGTGCATTTTACACAATGCAACTTAAATAGCTTCAGTACTTTGTATACAAGGCCAGTTAAATAGCTTCAACACATTGTATACAAAGGCACTTACAGTAATTAGTTACAACTCCAAACCGGGAGGGGTGTGCTACGTTCACCCTACCTCCCCTCCACTCCCCCAAGTGGTCCAAATATTCCCCCATATGCTGGGGTTGGCGCTGAAAGGGGCTGTGGGCAGGTTGCTCTGTGGTACCAGAGACTGCCTATGTCGCACTAACAGTCCACGAAGATGTTGGACTATGTCTGGGTAGGTCTCCGCGATGTTGTCCGTCTCACAAGGGTCGTGCTCAACGTCGTACAAACAGGACTGCTTGGTGATTGCTGGGTCACATGAGAATCCAGGGTTGCGTGGGGTGCAGAGCAGTGTGGCTTCAGAGCGTATGTAGGGAAGGTGGAGGGCAGAAGCTGCTTGTCTAACAAACAGGGATGAGATGGATTTTACATTTTGCAACGTGTCAAATAGGAACTATAAAAGTGGATATATATATTTGTTAAATAACATGAGATTAACAATTTTATCAATTTTGATATATTTAGTCTTTACAGGGACATAATTACAATTCTTGGTTATAAATATGAAATACTTTTTTACAGTAAAAAAATTACAGCGTTAGCCAGCAATCAAGTCATGCCGACCAAGTGGCTTGCATATGTTGCAAAATAGAATATGTGATTAACTGTAGAAAAATGAATTACGTATTTGCAAACACTTCAATGTGTATATGCTTTCATAAAATATTCTTCAGGAAGGGGTAGAATAAAGAGGAAGCTAGCGTCATGCTTCAATGAACTCAATTTAAGGAAGAAAACTTCTCTTTTGAACTAAACATTATCTGGCAGTTATTCTACTGGTATCTTTAGATGGCAGGTGGGGCTAATGTTGCAACAAGGCTTAAATATGTAATAATAGTGATTAATAATTTGATGAACCAGTTCTCATCTTGTGACACATTGTACTGGACTCTTTTGAAGGATTTGTATCAGTCCTAAATGTTGAGGCCTCTGCTGAGACTAGATTGTCAGAGTTATGTATTTTGATGTCAGGGCACTGTACATACAGTACGTTTACGGAGAGTTTCAGTGGCGAGGCTAATATATCGAGCAATGCATTATTAGCATTCTAGTTGGTAAATTAGGTTAATGGACTTACAGATGTGATTGTCTATGATGGGATAGATGGAGTTGGTTCTGTTGCTAGAGAAAGGGGCTGATATATTTGTTAAGTTCACAAAGTATAGAGCCTTGTTTTTTAAGAGTTCAGGATATAAACCGTTTTCCTTATCAGTCCCAAGTAAATACAGTTGGTTAGAGTTATTTTAAAACCAAAATACAAATTACGCTTCAAAATAGAACGCATGGTGATAGGAAAGAACCTTGGAGCATAATCAAATTGCAATCGCAATTGTAATATGATTTAGCTTTGTTAATTAATAGTAATAAATCCGTTGACATAAATGCAGGACACTGGAAAAACTATGTGTATGATCACACAGAGAACACGTCATATTGAGGACAGTAAATTAGAGATTATTGTGAACAGCATTTCATTTGACGTAGTAAGTAAATTTAAATATTTAGGAACAATTTTAACTAGAAATAGCGATATCAGAGTGGAGATAGGATAATAATAATAATAATAATACGTCTGGAAATGCACGCTATTACTCAATCTATAAGTTGTTGACAACTCGGCTGCTGTCAAAAATGTTAAGCTCGGAATATACAAAACAATAGTTATTTCTGTTGCTCTCCTCCAAAGATTTGAAACGTGATATCTTACCACAGATTTTGGTAGGCAGGATATACAGCACATAGAGAATAATCTGAAACCGTGTTCAAGGTTTGGACTGGCAAACCCAATGAAAATAGACCATTGGGAAAACCAAGACGCAGATGAGAGGATACCATTAGAATGGCCCTGAAATAGGGTGTAATGAGGTGGACTGGATAAAACTAGCTCAAGATAGGGATGGTGTAACTTTTGGATGAACGGCAGTGACCATTTGATTTCCTAATAACTGGTGTAAGTAATTAATATTAACCATATTAAAATCCATTGACTAAAATGCTATTCTCATTTGAAAAAAAAAGAGGAATTTTGAAATTCGCTTAATGTTTAAGATGGGAATGTACAGTATGCGAGAAACGGCAAGTGTTTTTTGCAAATTTTATAGTAAAACATTTTTTGGCCAAAATCAATCAATTATTTTCTTCATTAGAAATATATATTTTAATTTTCTTCAGGTGTTGAGTGATATCAACACTTCTTTAATATCTGGCATGAGCATAATATCAGGTGAAAAATTCTTAAATTAAGAGGAAAAGTTTTGATTCCAGGACACCCTTTACCGATATTCAGGAAATGTTAAGGCCACCATATGAAGAAAATGTTTCTAATGAAAAAATATTTCATTTATTTTGACCAAAAAAGTTTTGATATAAAAAACTGTCCTTTTTTTTCTTTTTCTAAACTTTCACCTTAAACCAGGATATATAGTTTGGTCAAGTAAAGCGTTATCAAACCGAGTTTGGTATAGTCTCAGTTATAAGACTGGTAAACAGCCGTGATAACAGGATCACGAAAACGCTCTTGTAGCAACAGCGATACCAGGTCAGTGATGAAAACACGCCGAATAATTCAATGATGCAATTATTCTATACTTATATAAAGACAATTAACAATAAATTAATGTTTCTGAACAAAACCCAATAGGGAGGACTGCGCCCACTCCTACTCGTGGACCCTTTATCAGCGCCCGTGAAGACACCTTGTTCCATTACTCGTTGTCAGCATTACCTCTACCTTACTTTAGAGGGCCGTGATTAAGTCAGGAAAGTGGGATATATCCACCAGGAAGGGATCAGGTATGGTGCATTGACGAATCTGATGATGTTTACTGACAAGGATCCTCCACTGCAAGGAGGCAGAAGTCCTCATAGGACGCACACTATAATATTGGTAAAGTGCGTACAGAGCATGACCCATATCGTAAATTGCTACCCCTCGAACCCAGCCGCATGAACATATAAAAGTTATTGTGAGCAATCCTAGCCATCGGCGTGTTCCTCTTAGACTCCCGGTCGATACCAGTGCAACCCAGCCCAGCGTTTGTAAGTATGCGAGAAATCACCTACAGTGGATGGGAAACATGGGCCAGCTGTGTTAAGAGAATTAGTCAAGCAGGCTCAGAAGAAACAACGACTAATGATGCCGTTGGTAGACTTGACCCCCTAGGAATTGTCTGTTCCACATACATGGCACAGTGGTTGTTTGTTAGGACGTATTTTGGAGCTACTGATTGGTATTTCCACCCTGGCTTGGTGGGTCTACAACTAGATCAGGTAGTCTTCAGAGACACGAAAGTTTGTGATAGCAAACCAAACTATTTGGTTGACATGGTCCTTTTAGAAATTCTGCAAGTGTTGATCCCAGTTGTACAAGTTGGGCCATGGCGTCATCCTAGCCTCTGACTACAGTTTCATCTGTATATATTCGTTTAGGAGGATGAGGCCTGGCCACAAGGGGGCTACATAGAAAGTCTAGATGCAGAGAACAATCCCACCTTGAAAGAAAAGAGAGAAGAACTGGTCGACTGTACCAATAGAGCCTTGGAGAAGAATAGGTTGACTTTGAAGTTGGTTACTTGTAAACACACGCTTTCAAATGACCCTATGCTTAGAGCCCTCCTATACAGGATGATTTTTAAACATATGTTGGGGGCATCTGTAAGTAACTGTATGCCAGAATAATCTAGTCGGTGGTGAAATTATCAACTTACTAACCACGCCACTGATCAGTGATACCATCTGGGTGGAAGAAGGTGCAGATACTACTCAATCCTCTCTATTTCTCGTGGCCGCTAGCCTCCCACCCCTCTTGAATCTTACTATGACTAGTGTAGTTTGTTTGAAAAGTTGAAATTTGATAACTTTAATTACTTAAAACAACTATATTGGCCTAAAGATGTAATTTCCTAACTAATTAAAAAGAATTTAACCCGTCGTCTTATCACCCGTTAGAGTTATACGCTTGTGAACTAACTTGTACATGCTAACGATTTTAGAATTTAGGAAGGTTATATTTATAGGAAGTGTACCCACATTTGTGTGGAAGAAGAGTGAAAAACCCTTATGTAGTTATCATAGATAAATTCAGGAAACAAACACTGGGTAAATAGTGCGACGCCCAAACGGACATTGTACTCTGTGGGAAGGCGCAGATCAGTGATGACAGCCTCCTATGAACCAATAGCAGTAGATGGAACTTGTTCCGAAGCCGAGATAAGAAAGTTGGACATATTAATAGCCATACAAAGAATCCATAATGAGGGCTATTTCTCACCACGTCCCTCTTTTGAACTTGGTGCCTTTTCAGCCAAAGCACAAGTTATTCCCAATAGTATCAGATGAATTATGTTGGTCAACTACACATTTTCTCAGAACATCTGGTCTAGTTTTTGTTCGGCCACAGTAACGACCTCTCGATGGACATGAACTCAGGAAAGGTGTGTTGTGTCGGGGGATGGCTAATTCATTATATAATTAAGTGTAGTGACTAACAAGATGGTATTAATTTAATCAGAAGTGGCCCACTATTAAATACCTGTAAATAGATCTGTATAATTCAGTAATAGCCCACTTATAATACCTGTAAATAGGTCTGTATAGTTCAGAAGTGGCCCACTATTAAATACCTGTAAATAGATCTGTATATTTCAGTAATAGCCCACTTATAAATACCTGTATAAAGATCTGTAGAGTTTAGCAATGGCTGTCCCTGCTTTACTATTTGTGATGGCCGAATAATTGTATGGAGGGCTGGAAGATGTAGTCCAGGTTTCACCGAAATGTTTATCAAAAGTTGCACCACTACTACCTGAAATATATTAATATTTCATCAGACTACAAGAGCTCTACAGTCAAACAATATTACTACTTCACTACAACTCGTAACAATAATACCATGCACGGTATACAAAATACATTATTATCTGGTATAAGAGTAGTTTAAGCCTTTTACACTATTTATTTCATGTTGCTAAAAATGTTACTTTTTGAATCTTCCTGTGTGCGTGGGCATCTGTAAGTATTGTCTTTATTACCCAATTAAAATGATGTTTCGAATTTAGTCTATAAGCGCTATTATTCTCGTTGATGCTGATGTTTTTATATTAATTGATTTTTTAAAATTTCCTGGTAATTTAGCTACAATATTTTAATATATTCCAATATAATGCTTGTGTCTACACCTCTACATTATTAAGGCCGTTACTGACCATGAAGATCTAATCTATTAGCGTATCTCATGTAACGGTAAAGTTTAAAGAGTTAAAATGAACATAATCTTGATGTATTTCTTACACGTTTTTACTTCTAACTCTTTTATTTTCCTACCAGGTGTTCACTTTAATCATATGGAACCATGTAAATGTAAATATATTTCGGTTATGTGTATGATATTGTAATTAAAAGGTGTTATTTTAATTTTGCAAGATGTTTATGTCACTATTATTGCTACTAAATCCAGTCATATACGAAAACTATGATTTACGAGTAACATCAGTACATTAAATTTTACTAAGAATTCTGTATTAAACTCTAGATTTACAGAATTTGATTTTTATCATAAAAGAATAACCAAGCTTAAGATAATTATTTATGACCCACAACAACTAATTAGGCATATATATTGTTTGTTTATTGTGTACATTTCTATAAATAAATGTTAAAATTACTACTGTATTATCTCGTTTTTGTTTTTGTTTCTTCTATATTATTCATTAGTTTATAAATCTATGTCATTGTAATTTATGCTAATTAAAGGCAACATATTTATTTTGTAAGATCGGTGCTTTCTATAAGTTATCTCGACTGTTTGATACCACATTAATAAAAGGAGTATAAAGTGAAATTATTATGTTGACTGACCTATAATGAGCTTATAGTTTTGGAATCTTATGGCGGCAGTTCGTTTCTTTTCATTAATGTTAATTAAAACCTCCGTTCTCCGAGAAGGTAAGTTGTAGACAATTGCGTCCCATTGATTCACACCATCCAAACCATTCAAGGGCGGGATACCACCTACAACAAAAGAAGGTAATTACAATCATGTCTGTCTACACAACAACTTTATATTTTTCACATTGACAAAACATATGATTTATACACACTCATTTCATATATATTTTTCAAATCTTTGAGAAATTAACAAACTTGCTTTAAAACACAAGGTAAAGTGTTTATCTAGTTTTACAAAAATAAAAAATTAATCAAAGGACAATTATTATTTAGATATTAATATAATTTATCTGATACAGTTAATTCATTATGAATTCTTTTGGTGCATCCATGAACAATAGTATCCTGATTTATGGTTAATTATGGTTATTAAATGTATAACGCACACTCCTGACACTACACTACACTGTCACTCATGGTCCAATTCTGCCCTGCTAGACGACCCGGCAGACTGATAACACCACGTGTGATGTTGAGTGGTTCCCGCCCGAAGTGACATAAATCCCTCCAGAGAATATATAACATTGTACCGCCTTCCAAAGACAAGTGGAACGTTCTCGGCCTATGTTCTCGTAGCTTCGAGTTCATAGAATAAGGAAGAACTAGAGTGCATCGATCAACCGCCACATGTCTCTCCGAATGGTTCCCCCCGCACCCCAGCTACTTCCTTTTCCTCTACCTTCCCCACCACAATCTGAGCTGGAAGAGTAAATATAAATACCGCCGAAACAGCCTTTGTAAATTACTATTGGGTGCGTATTCTTTGGAGACACTTCACGTCCACTAATAATGTAAGCATTAAATTCTGCTTTGGCCTTTATTTATAATTTTATTGTTTAGGCATGCAGATTATTTAATTGCCAATTCAGTTTTAGGACTTGGAATTTATGTCACAGATATCAGTATTTAATCCTCTTTGAAGTGTGGGACTTTCTGTAACTTAAATAATCATTAATTTTACCAGAGGACGTTGCATATTGATATTCCTTCTTTTGCAGCACGCTTAAATTTTTATTTTGGTAAATATTGTTATTTTTCTTCGATTAACTGTCATGTTGATAGAGATTCAATTGGGTCTATATGAAGTGGTAGATAACAGTCGGGCGAATTGCCCCTAAAATAGGTTGTTTATACTATTCTTGTTTTTTGTGTCTAGAATATAAATAATACTGAAAATATTGTATAGCTTTTTGATAACCATTTATGCGGTTTTTCAAACTTAAACATATAATTTATATTATTTTATGCTCTCTAATAATAATGTTGGTTTTTTAAACTCAATAAACTCAAAAGAAATTACTAAACTGTCGTGCTCAATTGTTCTATTTACCTATCCTGCCAGAGACAAGTTATCCTTGTTTACGGTTTTCTTTGATATCAAACTACAGGTTTATTTTTACCGGCCCATATGGATTTTGTGGAAGGATCTGGCTGGAATATGTGATTTATATATCAATCGAGAATATATAGGCCATACAATTCCAGACCACTCGCTTGCATTCCTTTGTTTGATGCCATTGTAATATTGTACGCCATTCCTTTACCCCGTCAGGATCGAGGATGGCTACAATATTGGCCAAGTCTTTCTGTTCGGATCAGCTGTCTGTCGTGAGAATGTGATAGTTCTCATCATCAGCACTTGACGGAGCTAACTTTGGTTCAACTGCTACACGCTGGATGTCGTAGGCTAGTCAGAAAACAATATCTGATTGGTTTTTTTATCATTTTAAATTGGTGAGACTGATTCTTTTCTTTTTTTTTTGTTCTGTTACTAAGGAGATTAATTTTTTATTATTGTAGAACTGTGTTTTGTGTGTGACTTGAAAAATATAGTTAAATAAATAATTTTGTATTTTTAAATAGTTGTTTATGTACTTTTAGACTTGTTGTCAACTTATATTTTTTCACTAACTGTTTGACGATGTTATTTTAATATATGTTATTAACATTTTTTGTATGACACTATGTTATAATTTTAAGCACAATTCAACCAGACATTTTAATCTAGAGTAATTCAATTTTCATTCTAAATATTTTTAAAAAAGTAGAAAAAAGTAATAAAGATGGCGGACGATAAAGATCTTACGTATTGTGGCGGGTGCAAATTGTTTATAAATGAAGGTGAAAATTCGATAGAATGTAATGGAACCTGTAAATCTTGGTTTCATTTATCGTGTGTAGGAATATCTAATTCAAAATTCAAGCAACTTTGTAACAACAAGAAGAAAAAGTGGTATTGTATGAACTGTGAGACTCAAACGCTTGGGGGCTTGGACAAACAGTCTAAGCCGGAACAAGTTAACCTCTGTGCAATCACTAAACCTGACAAAAATACCGCAGGGAAGAAAAATATGAATTTGAATACTCAAGAAAGTGTTTCAAATGTAGAAAAGAACATTGAAGAAATATTAAGAAAAATGAATACACTGGATTTGATAAGTGATAAAGTAGACTCTTTGTTATTTAGAATGGATGAGAAAGATAATGAGACAAAAGAAGTTAAAGAACAAGTTAGTATGATTAATAAAGACATTTCTGACTTGCAACAATATTCCCGAATAAACAGTTTTGAGATACATGGAATCCCAATAATAGGTGCGAATACAGAAAATGTTTATGAATTGGTGGAAAAATTGGGCAAGGTTGTTAAAGTTGATCTAAATAAAGGTGAAATTGACATAGCTCACAGGCTATTAAACAACAAGAAAAATGAACTACCACCAGTTATTCTCGTTAAATTAGTCAGACGACACAAAAAACTTGAGCTTATTAACGGAGTGAAACAATTTAATAAAAGTGTAACTAGCTTTGACGATAAGCTCAGTACACTATCCCTAGGACTATCATGCATAAAGAGACCCATATATGTAAATGAATGCCTAACTCATCAAAATAAGATTCTCTTTGGTCAAGCCAAAGAATCTCTTAGAAAGGAAGGTTTCAAATTTATATGGATCAGAGAGGGGAAAATATACGCGAGGTTTAATGAGATTGGAAGAGTCCATCATATCAAGTCCAACAATGATATAAAGAATATTTTAACATCAACAAATGTAAGTGATCATGATCATAACATTGAACAATACAAGAGTCAACAAACCAGCCACTCTAAGGAAAAGGGACACCAACAGGAAGACAATGTGAAACAAAGAAAAAGTTTTAGTTTCAATGATTCTAAATGGTTAAAGTAGGACAATCAGGGAAAAAAGTCACTTACAATGTGTTTTGTTTATTTGTCCTTGTGGGCTTAGGTCTACTATTTTCCAGAACATTCAGTTCATTGTTAAAGTTATTGTTATTGCAGGTGGTTAAAGTAGGCCTAACATGGAGGAAGGTGTCTTACCAAGCTTTTTGTTCTTTAGTTTCCATATTAGGAATACTAGCTTTCAGAGTGATAAATTCATTGTTAAAGTTATACTTTTTTATTCTAGTGAGTAAGCCAATCACAGAGGAAGGTGACAAGGTTGAATTTTTCAATTGTTTTCATGTTGGGAATACTAGCTTTCAGAGCAATCATCTCACTGTTGGAGTTATTATATTCTATTCAGATGGATAGAATGGGCCTAGCATGGGTGATTTTGACTTGCAAATTGTCTTGTTTGTTCGTCTTTGTTTTAGAAATACTAGCTCTCAAAGTGATCAAATCATTGTTAAAGTTATTGTTTTTTAAAGTATTTACAAATATTGATACCTAAATGAGTTTGCATAATATAAAATTAGGATATACTAATCAAACAGTGGAGCATATTTTAAATAATGCTACTGAACTTAATCTTGAATATGGTAACCAGTCTAATAATTTCAATTTTGGCATATTATATTTAAATATTCGTAGCCTTAGAAATAAAACTGATGATCTTGAAACACTTTTAATTTCACTTAAATTAAAAATGCATATAATTGTTTTGACTGAAACATGGATAAACAGTAGTGAGGCTGAGTTCTTTAATATCAACGGATATGTTTCACTGTATGATTGCCGAGACCATAAGCCTGGGGGAGGTGTAGGGATCTTGATTCACAAATCTTTAGAATACACTTTTATTGACAATACCATAAATAAAGCAGAAGATTTGTCTGTTCTCAGGATATTACTTAGGCCCACAAATCATTTTAAAAATAATGTCACTATATGTGTCATTTATAAGCCGCCAAATTGTGAAAACAATAGCTTTCTTAAATTTTTTGATAGATATTTAGAATCTTTAAAAAATCAACAAAGTTTGATCCTTGGAGACTTTAATATAAATATTTTCGACAAAGACAACACTGTTGTAAAGAAATACACTGACATTATCGTATCAAATGGATTTGATTGCATAAATACCAAAAACCCCTCCAGAATTACAAAAAATACCACCACGTTAATTGATCATATTCTAAGCAATTGCTCTCAGCCTAGTAAGAAAATTAGAGTGTATAATTTTAGCCATTCAATCAGTGATCATAATGTTTTTGTAACAGATTATAGTCCATTAAGAACAAAATACATTGAAAATAGCAAACAATTTAAAACAATTAAAAAAGTAGTTTTGAATGAAAAGATGTTTATAGAAGTTTTCAAGAAAAATGTTGGTAAAATAATTTTGAACTCTGACACATACAACATGTATAATGATACAGTTGGGTTGATAAATAACATTAGAGAGAATTGTTCCTATGAACGAATAATTTTAGATCATGACCAACAAAATTTGCCTCTTTGGTACACTACAGAGTATATAAATTTAGTAAAAAGAAGGGAAACTTGGTATAAGAAACTTAAAAAAAATCCTACTAATGGAGCCATAAAACAGGAATATATCTTGTGTAGAAACAAAGTAACATACTTAAGGAAAAAAAATCAAAAGATGATAGCTAAAAGGGATTTTTTTAAATGTGTGACAAACAATAGAAAAAACCTGGAAACTAATAAACAATATTCTTTGCAATAAGCCTAACAATAGAGACAGTGGAATAACTGAAATAGAAACAAATGAGAATTACATAACTTCAGACATACATGAAGTGGCAAATATCTTAAATACTTATTTTGTAAATGTTGGAAAAATAACAGATAGCCAAATCCTTAGAAAGTGTTACCCTTCTAGTGAGCATGTGGTCAGCAATCAAAAATATTATGCTAATATTTTGTTTAAATTTGATAAAATTGATGTAATTGAAATTGACAAAATAATTAGAAATTTACCAAATAAATTTAGTTGTGGCTTTGACAATATCTCAAATCACATGCTGAAACTAATTAGAATTTCTATAGTGCCTATAATGGTCAAAATAATTAATCATAGTCTAGAAACAGGCATTGTACCTGACAACATGAAAATTGCTAAAGTAATACCAATTCATAAATCTGGTAGCAAACGTATCTGTGGTAATTATAGGCCTATATCATTACTACCAGCAATGTCTAAAATCATTGAAAAAATTGTTAAAAATAAACTTATACAGCATCTCAATAGTATTAATTTCATCTATGAAGGTCAATATGGTTTTAGAGAGAATTCTAATACAGAAAGTGCTGTAGTTGATCTAGTAAATGTGTTAGAGAATTTTCTTGATAGTGGTAAAGTTGCTGGTGGACTATTTATTGATATAAAAAAAGCCTTTGATACCATAAATCATGATATATTATTAAAAAAGCTGTCTAATATTGGCATAACAGGTATGGAATTAAATTGGTTCAAAAATTATCTCTCTGATAGGAAACAATTTGTCTTTATCAATGATAGAAAAACAAACATCAGTAGCTGCTGCAAAGATATAGTATGTGGTGTGCCACAGGGCTCTGTTTTAGGTCCTTTATTATTTCTTATATATATTAATGATATATATCAAAATAGTTTCTATGGCAAAATACAGCTGTTTGCTGATGACACTTGTCTGCTGTACTCTGGTAACTCTATAAGAGAAATAGAAACCAATTTGCAAAATGATTTAAAAAAATTGACTCAATGGCTTCATAATAACTGTTTATCTTTAAATGTTAAAAAAACAAAAGTAATTTATTTTACAAAACCCACTATGAACAATAATAACTACATAAGTGATATACACCTAAATGGAGAAAAAATAGATGTAGTATCACAAATAAAATATTTAGGATTGATTCTTGATCAGCATCTCACATGGATACCACATGTTGATAGTATATGTAAGAAAATTTGTCCTATTGCTGGGGCCTTTAGAAGAACTCAACACAAACTTACAACTAACACTAAAATCATAATTTATAACTCTTTATTCCACTCACATTTATCATATGTGAACATAATTTGGGGATCAACATCAAAAAAAACATTGAAGAGAGTACAAGTAATACAAAATAGAGCTATAAGAAATCTTTTTAACTCTGATAATTTTAGCAATACATGTTCAGTAAACATATATAAAAAATACAATATATTATCTCTTGAAAAAACTATTTCCTTAAATATGGTTAAATTTGTGTATAAAGTACTGAATAACAAACTACTTTCAAACATAAAATTTGAGACTTTATCTAAAAAATGTAACTATGAGATTCGGGCAAGAACTACTAAAATATGTCAATCATCAGTAAAAACTACTAAATTTGGTATAACTTCATTTAAAAACAGAGCATTAAAAGAATTTAACAACCTTCCATCAACAATAAGAGAGTGTGAATCTTTGAATAGTTTTGTTGGTGCAATTAAAAAACAACTCTTGTCTTAGAGCAGAATTGTATAAATGCAACAACAATAATAATTGTTGAGTGCTATCTAGGTATTTAGTATATTTTGGTTATTTTATTTCTTACTTTTTATATATTCTTTTTTTATCTTTAAACTCCTTTGTTTGAACTGTATTACTATGGTGAAACATGTAGTCATTAAGTAGGCTAATAGGCCTAACTCTTGACGATTTATTATCTTTTTTTCTATATTTTCATATTCTGCTTTACTCTTTGTCCATAAATAGTTTTAAATAACTACACAACGATAGCTTGGCCCTACAAACTATATAGGGTATATAGGCCTACATAACTAAGAAATATAGTATTCTTTTTCATTTATTTTTATTTTACTAAAAAATCCTTTGAAAAATAATATCACTTAATTACTAACTTTAATTTCCTTTTGTAATATAATTAGTAGGCTAATCACTTTGCCCGTCTCCTTCATTTAGTCTATAAAATGTGTACTTAATAAAAACCCCTAACCTTGATTTATACAATGATTACAGCTTAATATTTTTCTCTTTATATACATTGATTTGTTTGAATGATCTTATTATTTACATTAGCTGCCATGTGTAATTTTTATATCTTGTCATAAATCTTTTACTATGTCTTTATCTTGTAAAATTTTACTTTTGAAAAATTAATTGTACCTATGTAATTAAACTTCATGTGTACTGTAAGCATCTGCTACATTGTAACAAAATAGTCCCAGATGATGGCCTAGGCTGTCGGGGATTTAAAATATATGAATAAAAAAATAAAAAAAAAATTAATATATTTTACTTATTTATAGTATTACTGGGTGTCTATCTTGGGTTGTATTTAAAGGCCAGTCTACAACCAACATACCCGCTTGTCGGACTCGCAACTACGCAATCGCAAATGCACTCGTAATTACGCTTTTATTAAATACAAAATATACTGTCTACAATGAAAGTCGTAAAACGTAATTTCAACCAATAGGAACAAACATCAATGATGACTATGAAAGTCAAATTCATATTAATGTTTTCAAATAAGAAATAAATATTTAAAAAATATTTAAATGGTTAAACACACATCATTTTAATTGGAAATCCTGTATTCATTACTATACATTTCCAAGCGTTTTTGTCATAGACCAAATAACTTCAAATTATTTAATTTTAGTAGTCCATCCATATTTGTTTTTTGATTGGCTGAACGCAAGCCAACGCAACTACATAAACGCAAGAGATGGACAATGTTCATCTCCTCCCGACAAGCTGGTCCGACATTTCCGACATACGATTGTGTTTGCGTAAGCTATTGTAGACAGCCAAAATTACGTTATTGCGTAGTTGCGAGTCCGACAAGCGGGTGCGTTTGGTTGTAGACGGGCCATAAGTCCTAGCCTTAATAATTATCAACACTTACTGTATTCTATTTTGAATGTTTGGAATTATGTATATAGCAATTATTGGTCCTCCGAAACAAACAAAACACTATCTATTATCAGAACAGAACTATATTGAAATTCATTATTGACATCCTGGTCGAGTAACTCTTGTGAACATTTTTAAAAACTTGATTAAAAAATATTGTCATAATACTGAAAATCTATTATTAAATCCATTTAAAAAACTTCATTTTAATAAAAACAAAATTAACTCACCTAGGTTTCAAAATGTAATATAACAAAGAAACTAATTTAGCTAAGTTTTATTAGTGTAAGACATACCTGCTGCAGTATAGAGAGTAGGCAGCCAATCAGTGACGTGCATCACCTGATTGGATACCCGGGGTGTTTGCTGTAACAAAGGACTCCAAACAAGGCCTAGCACCCTCACTCCTCCTTCCCACAGCGTATCTTTTATCTGAAACACAATATGATGTACATTCAACAGTAGCCCTGCCAATTCGAGACGAATATAGTTTTATAACACTCATGGGGTGGAGATAATAGACGAACTATTTAAAGGAAATGTACACACATTTGCGTGGAGAGAGAGTGGTTAGCTATTTAAGGGGAGCAAACCTCAGTACAATCAACCTTGACCTCCCATTAATAGTGAGCCACATTAGATGAGCTTAAGGATCGTCATCTTGATAAATGGTCTCCAACTCCCCTTCCACGCAAACGTGGGTACATTTCATCTGGATTATATATATTGTTTGGATGCAAATAGTCCGGGCAGGCTGTATCCAAAATACAACAACCCGTTTGAATGGATGGTAGGTACTTTTAGGGACTTATACATACGGAAATATCCATTATTTAGTGTCAACCTGTGCGTTGGGTGATGAAAGCTTCAGATATCGCCTCTAAATGGCAGCCACCAAACCAAATTAATCCTGGTGGCCATCTTGGATAAAATGTTTGTTATTGGTTTTTCATTTTCATTTGATTTATTCGAGGTATTTAACGTGCACTTTCTGAACCAAATGATTGCATCATCATATGACTTATAAACTAACTTAAATCTAGAACTGGCACAACATCCAACCTCCGGCCGTTAATTTATCAATGTGAAAGCGTAAACCCACATTTCACCAATGATATATTTTTCAGCCATTCCAGGAATTGAACCCGGGATCCTTGGCTCTTGATATTTGTTACGATGATTTATTTTTCTAGTAAGAAACACAGGAATATTCAAACCGAAGGTTTTTTTTGGCTGATTTCCAAATAAGACAGAACATGAAATGTACTCACCCCTCTAAGAGGGTAGTTGGAACCCCAGTTAGGGGATTCCCCTTTAGTGGGGGCCCCATTGTCTGAAATGAACACGATGATGGAGTCTCCCAGCATGCCTTTACGTTGCAATGCCCCCAAGACTCTACCAACAGACTCGTCCAACTTGGAGACCATGGCTGCAACAATCATCGTTGATTGTTTAATTTTTGTAGGAAGTCTACTAGATTTAATTTCACTACAAGACGTATGATCTGCAGCTGTCACTGGATATTATCAACAATACGATGAAAGGTTGTCAATTTTTACTGCAAAACAATATGTTTGTGTATACCCACCTCGGCGTAGTTGGCCAACGCGCTAAATTCGTGTTGAGCTAGACTGCCGAGGACGGGGAGATCAAGGTTCAAATCTCAGTTGGGTGAACTAAGGGTGGTTTTTCAAAAATGGTTTTCCACTCAAATGCGGGTTCACAGCCTTTAAATTAAATATTCCCAATTCCTTATCCATCAGCGTAATTAGTACTTAAGCGTATAACCCGAACGCGGTGCCAAATAAATATATTTGTTTTTTCTAATATCCTGCTAAAATCTTGTTTGGTAAGTTCTGTCGTAGTTGGCTATCTTAGAGAATCACAACAGAGTTTAGCATACTCTTGTCATTGAGTACGAGACCTCCCACACTCTCCACTTTAATCAACAGAGGGCCCTACAAGACTTCTGTTACTATATATGAGCTTTCCTCAAATAATAATACAAATCCACATATTCTGATGTAGGAAGGAAAACTAAATAGCTTCAAATTAAAATGTTTTAGTAAGTAAGTCCATTATATCTAACGTAGACCTTATTTACCACTGCTGAAGATGGAAGATGTGGGTTTTAACCCCGGTCTGGTTGTACTGAGAGCGGTTTTCCCTAAATAGTTTTCCACTCTCCCTCCATGCAAATGACGATGAATTTCCTTTTAATTAAGCCTTCCTAATTCCTGACACATTACTGTAATTAGTACATAGAATAGCCCGAACGGGCTGTAGGAAGCGATGCTAAAAATAAATTTAAAACAACTAGCTTGACAGATTACATTGGGGTCATGAGTAGAGCCCGGATTTTTATGTAGTATTAACCTACAAAATATGTAGCAAGATCAGCTAAAATAGTAAAATATGAATTGATATGAAAATATGTAACATTGAATAAACCGTCTTTCCCGCGTAATTAATAAATACATATATTATTTAAACAAAATTTAATTTCATGTTCGCAAATTTCTGAAGAAAGTAATAAAAAAGTACTTTTTTAAATTAAACACGTACATTTATCTTTTTTAAACGAGTTGTACTGCATTATTAGTTTGATTTACAACACTAAATTTCCCATTTATTAACCACTCCAAATCATACAAAACAAACAAGTTTTATATGAAACCGTCCCTGTGGCTGCCTCTTTGAAAACAAATGAATGTCGGATCACTTCTGATTGTTTTAAATTTTATTTCTTGATTTTTTTTAAATCCAAGATTAAATGTTTGATCTCCACATACTATCCGGTACTAATAATACATTTACACGTACAAACATGATTGCTCTTGTTTGCCTTTCTAATGACTGAATTATTGAACAGACTTCAAATTACTTTATCTCGGTTGATTTTGGGTTCCGTTTTCGTTATTTGTTCTTTGCCTTGCCGATCTTTATCCATTTCTTCTCCCGACCAAATAACAACAGGAAAATTTGAGCTAGTCGGACACAAGAATGATTGTTTATACAACTCGTTGTATTTACAAATTGACACGTCGCTCGATAGATGTGCTGCTGAAGCCACTATATGGAACTCCAAATTCTCTTCCCTTTACAGCAAGATAAACGTCAACACAAAGTATATATGTTACGGCAAATGTAATCCTCTCTGGCGAGCCAGCATATCTGACATGGACTTTATTCACTGACCCCACCCCCAATCCACTTGATGTTTTCCTTTATGAAATTTCAGGTTGCCTGAAAATTAGTAATACATCATTTAAAAGTATTATTCCTATAAAATTAATAACATAAGGATACAGTCCTAAACACCACCAACATTTGGCTTTTGGAATTTCTAACTGGAAGTATTAAAATATTTAATTAATTACATGAAAACTGGGCTCTATTCATGACACCCACCTCAGTGACAGCATGGTCTACTCTAAGGCGTCATTCTCACAACTCACTAGACTACTGTGACGGGTAGACCAGGGTTCGTTCCAGTTCGGGTGTATTGAGGGTGATTTTTCCGAAATGCTTTACCACTCTCTCTCCACGAAAATATGGGTACACTTCATTTAAATTCAAACTTCCCAATCCCTTATTCATTGTAATAATTAATATATGGGCGTATAATCAGAACGAGTAAGACGTGGTGCTAAGAAAAAACTACTCATACCAGAGTGTAAAACACACGCAGTGCTTGAATCTACACAATTCACCTGCATATGTCCGTCTGTTGGGGTCGGCGATGTGGGAAAATTGGTTGATGACCTCCTGCGGAGCCTCCAGTAGTTTCCCTTTGTTCCCCGCGTGGGGCGCTTGATGTGCTACGTACAGGAACAAAGGTTCTGTGACGCCATGCGTGGAGATGATGCGCACGGCCTCATCGGTGAATACGTCAGTTGCGTAACTGCCCGCCAGTGCTTGGCGAGGAAAGATTGTGGCGCAAGTCAAACCCATTCAACTCATCATCTTTGGACTGGAGGAAACGGAACAATCGTTTACTGAGGCAACCTTAGAAAATACTAGACTTTAGCAGGCCACCTTGTGAGAAAATACTAGACTTTAGCAGGGCCACCTTGTGGAAAATACTAGACCCTAGTAGAGTCGCACCACTCACCTGACTCTGATGAATGTAATCATAATAGCTGACATGGTTCGTCCAGTACCCCAGGTGAGAATCGAAGCCTCGATACGTGGGAGTGAGCTCTCTCTTGTAGAATCCCAAGTTCCACTTGCCCACGGCCCGGTTCGTGTACCCTAGTTCCCTGAGGTACTCTGGCAATAGTTTTCCTGGGGGCAGGCCCCTTGGTTCGGCGCTCAGTAAGGACGCACCTTGCATTCCTAACATTAAAAAAAACACATTTACCAACAGATTTATTGTATAACAGCATTACTCAGCTGTAGCACCAGTGTATATTTATATGGTGAGGCTTGAAAGAGATCCTTTGGCGTTGGTCCTCTAGACCAGTGGTGTTCAACCTGGGGTACACACACATCTTAGGGGATAGACCTGAGTAAAATATATATTATATATAATGTAAGTATATATGTAGATTATATGTTCTATATAGCATATTTAGGTATATACATATTCTGTAATGTGCATATATATATATATATTCTATAAACCCAAATTTATATAACTTGTACACTATAATCTACATGTATATATATATGTGTATACATATACTGTACACATATACATATGTGCATGTATGTGTATATACACATATATGTAGATTCTAGAATACAGGCCTATATCTAATCTACATGTATATGTGATTTGCATATGTGTTTGTTATCTACATATATATGTAATTTACATATATATCCATTTTTAAATGTATGTATGTATGTAATTTTTATATATGTTATATATAAGCTATACTACATACTACATAGGTAGGCATATGTATGTATTTGTATTTATGTATATGTATAATTATATATGTATACTACAGAATATCTATAGCGTGCATTATACACCAACAACTTTGGGGGCACCAAGTCGAAGATAAATTATATCTGGGGGTACAGACGGGGAAAACAGGAAAAACCGAGAAAAGTTAGGAGATTCTTTGATGTCGGGGAAAACAGAGAAAGTTAAAGGAATTCGATCAAAAGTAAGAAAAATTCAGAATATTTAAATACTTGACTGATTCTGCAGCTAAACATTGACATTGTGTCTGGATGGATTATTTAGCACACTATCCGTTCGGGTTATAGGCTGCTAGATATGTTATTCTAGCATAGGGTGGTTGTACAGGGTTTGTTTCATAACACATTCACACAGGGACACAAAAAACACGTAATTAAATATTATAAAAACAACAAGAACCCATTATGAATGTTGATTTTTGATAGCTTGGGATTTTTCAAAAATATGCTTATCATTCTATCAATGTAAAAAAAAAAATCCATCCATCAAGAAAAAATATAAAAAGGCCAGGCTTAAAATGTCTTTAATTGCTGTCAGGAAAACGTGGAAAAGTCAGGTAATTTTATAGTAAAAGATTTGCAGCCTCCCTGAGGAGACTCCCCAGGCCAGTGAGCCACAGTTACGCTCACCCAAGTGGACGGGGTATCTGCCCGTCATGAGCGCAGCCCTGGAAGCTGTACAGGTGGACTGGGAGTAGTGGCTGTTCAGTATGACGCCGTTGAACGCTAAAGAGTCGATGTTGGGCGTCGGAATCTGATCCGAGCCGTGGAAACTGACGTCATTCCAGCCCTGAAAACCATCAACCGGGGGTTAGGGACGAGAAAAGTATGATCCAAATGAAATGTACTAGCATTTTCCTTGGAGAAAAGTGGGAAACCATAATAGATACGGTCGGACTGACTTCCCAATAACCAGCAAACCAGACAGAATGAGACTGATTTCTTAGTCCGTGAACCTTCTGGCGGGGGTTTATTTGTCTGGACATACGATATTATATAAGGTGGGGGAACAGGGGAATAAGAGTCAAGCTCAATTAAATGCACCAGCATTTCCCTTGAGAGAGATTGATGTATCACGATATGTGAACAATTCTAACAACCATTCACTTAGCTGTTGGTACAGGAAACATAACTCTTACCACATGAGACTATTTAACAACCATTCACATAAATCTTGGTACATTAAATATAACTCTTATTCCAGGAAACTATTTAACAACCATTCACATAAATCTTGGTACATTAAATATAACTCTTATTCCAGGAGATTATTTAACAATCATTCACATAACTGTTGGTAAAGGAGAATATTTAACGGTGACCTGGTGGTCTAGGAGTAAGGTGTCGGACTTCTGAGTCGGGGTCCGGGTTTCAATCCTCGGTCCCGGCACAGATTTATCTGATTACCAAACCCTTCCTTCACCTCTGAGAAGACGTGTATTAATCTCAACTTGGGAATGCGTGGAATGCCAGGCCTCCACTGTGGTTCGGATCCCACGTTAAACTGTAGGTCCTCCATTTCATCTCACAATCACACTACCATATCACATTAGCGTAAGTGCGTATAACCCGAACGGGTAGTAAGACGTGGTGCTAATAATAATAATAATAATAATAATAATAATAATAATAAAAAAGAATATTTAACCAACATTTTATGAAATAATACATTAAAGTCGTATATCTTATGTTCAAAGCTTGTTCCTTAGTCTTATACGCATATTGCTATGTGAAAAAATAATATGGCGATTTCTAGTTGCGATGACATGTAAGATGGCGATCATATTTCTAGGAAGAAGCAAGATGCCATTAATACTAAATCGAAAAGTTAAATAGTGAACACTCCCCAACCAAGCAAGAGTAGCAAGCAAGTTGGCTAACGTAGCCAAAGTAGAAATAAAGATGACGCTAGAACTCACCAAGTCATCAGCTACTATGAAGATGATGTGTGGTCGGCCGAACAGCACGGCGCAACAAAATGGCGAACACAGCAACAGTAGCAGACAAGATGGCCCCATCACATTCAAATGGTGACTAAAATTGTAATTAACTTTAAAGTCTACTCTACAGATCTACACGATATGTTTTTTTTAACATCGGCTTTTTAATTAATTAAGTCAATATAAATATTATAATTTTTAGACTATTTTTTGTATTTTTTTCTATCTGCTGGTAAAAAGTCAATGTGGTGCTCTTGTTGGTCCTTGTTCCTAGTAACATTCTAATTAATTGAGGGTTATTGACCAAATTTTGAAGTCGCGTTGGCCCTCGTAGTGATATGTTCCTATTTTGATCTTATTTCAATCCGGGAATATTCTAGGTTTAATAAATAAACTATTTCAGGCACATTTTTTGTGTCAGGCTGTATCAGTTAATTGTTGTAAATATGTATTTACTTACTATATAGCACCAGGAACTCAAAAGTTCATCGCAACACTTACAAAAGTATGACGCCTATCTTTAGCTTGATCTAGTTCTATCCAGTCCACCTCATTACACCCTATTCATATCTGGAGATAGTTCTATCCAGTCCACCTCATTACACCCTATACCTATCTTGAGCTAGTTCTATCCAGTCCACCTCATTACACCCTATTCCTATCTTGAGCTATTTCTATCCAGTCCACCTCATTACACCCTATTCCTATCTTGAGCTAGTTATATCCAGTCCATCTCATTACACCCAATCCCTATCTTGAGCTAGTTCTATCCTGTCTATCTCATGACACCATATCCCTATCTTGAGCTATTCCTATCCAGTCCACCTCATTACACCCTATCTCTATCTTGAGCTAGTTCTATCCTGTCCACCTCTTAACACCATATCCTTATACTGAGCTAGTCCTATCCAGTCCACCTCATTACACCCTATCCCTATCTTGAGCTAGTTTATCCAGTACACCTCATTACACCCTATCCCTAACTTGAGCTAGTTCTATCCAGACCAGCTCATTACACTATCCCTATCTTGAGCTAGTTCTATCCAGTACACCTCATTACACCCTATCCCTAACTTGAGCTATTTCTATCCAGTCCCGCTCATTACACCCTATCCCTATCCTGAGCTAGTTCTATCCAGTCCAGCTCATTACACACCTATCCCTATCTTGAGCTAGTTCTATCCAGTCCACTCATTACACCCATATCTCCTATCTTGAGCTAGTTCTATCCAGTCCAGCTCATTACACCTATCCCTATCTTGAGCTAGTTCTATCCAGTCCACCTCATTACACCCTATCCCTAATCTTGAGCTATTTCTAATCCTAGTCCACTCATTACACCCATATCCCTATCTTGAGCTAGTTCTATCTGTCATTCTTCACCTTCCCTATTGAGTAGTTCATCCAGTCATATTAACCCTATCCCTATCTTGAGCTAGTTCTATCCAGTCCACCTCATTACACCCTATCCCTATCTTGAGCTATTCTATCCAGTCCACTCATTACACCACTATCCCTATCTTGAAGCTAGTTCTATCCAGTCCACTCATTACACCCTATCCCTATCTTGAGCTAGTTCTATCCAGTCACCTCATTACACCCTATCCTATCTGAGCTAGTTCTATCCGTCCACTGCTTACACTATCCTTTATGACTAGTCTATCCAGTCACTCATTACACCTATCCCTATCTTGAGCTAGTTCTATCCAGTCCACCTCATTACACCCTATCCCTATCTTGAGCTAGTTTATCCAGTCCACTCATTACACCCTATCCCTATCTTGAGCTAGTTCTATCCAGTCACCTCATTACACCATATCCCATATCTTGAGCTATTTCTATCCAGTCCACGCTCATTACACCCTATCCCTATCTTGAGCTAGTTCTATCCAGTCCACTCATTACACCACTATCCCTTATCTTGAGCTAGTTCTATCCAGTCCACCTCATTACACCTAATCCCTATCTTGAGCTAGTTTCTATCCAGTACCACTCATTACACCATATCCCTAATCTTGAGCTAGTTTCTATCCAGCCAGCTCATTACACCCTATCCCTATCTTGAGCTAGTTCTATCCAGTCCACCTCATTACACCCTATCCCTATCTTGAGCTAGTTCTATCCAGTCCACCTCATTACACCATATCCCTATCTGGTAGCTATCAGTCATCATTACACCTATCCTACTGATGTTCCAGCTCATTACACCCTATCCCTATCTTGAGCTAGTTCTATCCAGTCCACTCATTACACCTATCCCTATCTTGAGCTAGTTCTATCCAGTCCACCTCATTACACCTATCCCTATCTTGAGCTAGTTCTATCCAGTCCACTCATTACACCCTATCCCTATCTTGAGCTAGTTCTATCCAGTCCACTCATTACACCATATCCCTATCTTGAGCTAGTTCTATCCAGTCCAGCTCATTACACCCTATCCTAATCTTGAGCTAGTTCTATCCAGTCCAGCTCATTACACCCTATCCCTATCTTGAGCTAGTTCTATCCAGTCCACCTCATTACACCCTATCCCTATACTTGAGCTATTCTATCCAGTCCACTCATTAACCCTATCCTATCTTGAGCTAGTTTATCCAGTCCACTCTCATTACACCTATCCCTATCTTGAGCTAGTTCTATCCAGTCCACTCATTACACCCATATCCCTATCTTGAGCTAGTTCTATCCAGTCCACCTCATTACACCCTATCCCTATCTTGAGCTAGTTCTATCCAGTCCACTCATTAACACCCTATCCCTATACTTGAGCTAGTTCTATCCAGTCCACCTCATTACACCTATCCCTATCTTGAGCTAGTTCTATCCAGTCCACTCATTACACCCATATCCCTATCTTGAGCTAGTTTCTATCCAGTCCACTCATTACACCATATCCCTATCTTGAGCTAGTTCTATCCAGTCCAGCTCATTACACCCTATCCCTATCTTGAGCTAGTTCTATCCAGTCCACCTCATTACACCCTATCCCTATCTTGAGCTAGTTCTATCCAGTCCACCTCATTACACCAATCCCTAACTTGAGCTAGTTTCTATCCAGTCCAGCTCATTACACCATATCCCTATCTTGAGCTAGTTTCTATCCAGTCCAGCTCATTACACCCTATCCCTATCTTGAGCTAGTTCTATCCAGTCCACCTCATTACACCCTATCCCTATCTTGAGCATAGTTCATATCTGTTCAGCCACTCATTACACCCATATCCCTATCTTGAGCTAGTTCCTATCCAGTCCAGCTCATTACACCCTATCCCTATCTGAGCTAGTTCTATCCAGTCCACCTCATTACACCTATCCCTATCTTGAGCTAGTTCTATCCAGTCCACTCATTACACCATATCCCTATCTTGAGCTAGTTCTATCCAGTCCAGCTCATTATAACCCTATCCCTATCTTGAGCTAGTTCTATCCAGTCCACCTCATTACACCATATCCCTACTTGAGCTAGTTCTATCCAGTCCAGCTCATTAACCCTATCTCTATCTTGAGCTAGTTCTATCCAGTCCACCTCATTACACCATATCCCTATCTTGAGCTAGTTCTATCCAGTCCAGCTCATTACACCCAATCCTACTTGAGCTATTTCTATCCAGTCCACCTCATTACACCTATCCCTATCTTGAGCTAGTTCTATCCAGTCCACTCATTACACCCAATCCCTAACTTGAGCTATTTCTATCCAGTCCAGCTCATTACACCCTATCCCTATCTTGAGCTAGTTCTATCCAGTCCACCTCATTACACCATATCCCTATACTTGAGCTAGTTCTTCTATCCAGTCCACCTCATTACACCAATCCCTAACTTGAGCTATTCCTATCCAGTCCAGCTCATTACACCCAATCCCTAACTTGAGCTATTTCTATCCAGTCCAGCTCATTACACCCTATCCCTATCTTGAGCTAGTTTTATCCAGTCACCTCATTACACCATATCCCTATCTTGAGCTAGTTCTATCCAGTCCACCTCATTACACCATATCCCTATCTTGAGCTAGTTCTATCCAGTCCACCTCATTACACCTATCCCTATCTTGAGCTAGTTCTAGTCCAATTTCCACCTACATGTATCACCATATATTCACCATTATCTTGAGCTATTCCTATCCAGTCCAGCTCATTACACCCTATCCCTATCCTGAGCTAGTTCTATCCAGTCCACCTCATTACACCCTATCCCTATCTTGAGCTAGTTCTATCCAGTCCACCTCATTACACCATATCCCTATCTTGAGCTAGTTCTATCCAGTCCAGCTCATTATACCCTATCCCTATCTTGAGCTAGTTCTATCCAGTCCACCTCATTACACCCAATCCCTAACTTGAGCTATTTCTATCCAGTCCAGCTCATTACACCCTATCCCTATCTTGAGCTAGTTCTATCCAGTCCACCTCATTACACCATATCCCTATCTTGAGCTAGTTCTATCCAGTCCACCTCATTACACCAATCCCTAACTTGAGCTATTTCTATCCAGTCCAGCTCATTACACCATATCCCTATCTTGAGCTATTTCTATCCAGTCCAGCTCATTACACCCTATCCCTATCTTGAGCTAGTTCTATCCAGTCCACCTCATTACACCCTATCCCTATCTTGAGCTAGTTCTATCCAGTCCACCTCATTACACCATATCCCTATCTTGAGCTATTCCTATCCAGTCCAGCTCATTACACCCTATCCCTATCCTGAGCTAGTTCTATCCAGTCCACCTCATTACACCCTATCCCTATCTTGAGCTAGTTCTATCCAGTCCACCTCATTACACCATATCCCTATCTTGAGCTAGTTCTATCCAGTCCAGCTCATTATACCCTATCCCTATCTTGAGCTAGTTCTATCCAGTCCACCTCATTACACCCAATCCCTAACTTGAGCTATTTCTATCCAGTCCAGCTCATTACACCCTATCCCTATCTTGAGCTAGTTCTATCCAGTCCACCTCATTACACCATATCCCTATCTTGAGCTAGTTCTATCCAGTCCACCTCATTACACCCAATCCCTAACTTGAGCTATTTCTATCCAGTCCAGCTCATTACACCATATCCCTATCTTGAGCTATTTCTATCCAGTCCAGCTCATTACACCCTATCCCTATCTTGAGCTAGTTCTATCCAGTCCACCTCATTACACCCTATCCCTATCTTGAGCTAGTTCTATCCAGTCCACCTCATTACACCATATCCCTATCTTGAGCTATTCCTATCCAGTCCAGCTCATTACACCCTATCCCTATCCTGAGCTAGTTCTATCCAGTCCACCTCATTACACCCTATCCCTATCTTGAGCTAGTTCTATCCAGTCCACCTCATTACACCATATCCCTATCTTGAGCTAGTTCTATCCAGTCCAGCTCATTATACCCTATCCCTATCTTGAGCTAGTTCTATCCAGTCCACCTCATTACACCCAATCCCTAACTTGAGCTATTTCTATCCAGTCCAGCTCATTACACCCTATCTCTATCTTGAGCTAGTTCTATCCAGTCCACCTCATTACACCATATCCCTATCTTGAGCTAGTTCTATCCAGTCCAGCTCATTACACCCAATCCCTAACTTGAGCTATTTCTATCCAGTCCAGCTCATTACACCCTATCCCTATCTTGAGCTAGTTCTATCCAGTCCACCTCATTACACCCAATCCCTAACTTGAGCTATTTCTATCCAGTCCAGCTCATTACACCCTATCCCTATCTTGAGCTAGTTCTATCCAGTCCACCTCATTACACCATATCCCTATCTTGAGCTAGTTCTATCCAGTCCACCTCATTACACCCAATCCCTAACTTGAGCTATTCCTATCCAGTCCAGCTCATTACACCCAATCCCTAACTTGAGCTATTTCTATCCAGTCCAGCTCATTACACCCTATCCCTATCTTGAGCTAGTTCTATCCAGTCCACCTCATTACACCATATCCCTATCTTGAGCTAGTTCTATCCAGTCCACCTCATTACACCATATCCCTATCTTGAGCTAGTTCTATCCAGTACACCTCATTACACCCTATCCCTATCTTGAGCTAGTTCTATCCAGTCCACCTCATTACACCCTATCCCTATCTTGATCTAGTTCTATCCAGTCCACCTCATTACACCCTCTCTCTTTCAGGTCCATTATAATGTTATCCTCCCATCTGCGTCTAGGTCTACCCTCCTCCAGTCCCCAATAGTCTCATCCCCATTTGGACCAAATATATGAGCACCTTCTTTTCTAAAACCCTAAATATGTTTTTGTCACTTAAGGTAAGAAACCACGTTTCACACCCATAAAAAATAGCTTGTTGCAAATAGCCTAAAATATTTTGAAATATAAGAATTAAACAAATTAAGCTAAATATTTAGAACAATTGTTTTAAAGCCAATTTAAATTTAATTTATCATCTTAATTAAAGTATATTATGTTTACGCAAACCCATAAATTTATTATAGCTTTATTATTCATGACTGTAAGCCTAATAGGCGTATACATTTAAAAAATACAAACATCTATATTTATTTATAATGTAAAAAACTTAACATATAACCATTTTTAACAAAATCACTAGAACATTCATTTTAAATTTTAGATTAAAAAAAATAGTAATCAGTAAACTAGGCTACCCTAAATTATTTCTCAAGTACAGAATTTTATTTGCCATGTCAAACACTTTCCATACATATATTTTAAACAAAATCGTCAGAGGCATTTTAAAATGTTTCAAATTTTCCAAAATGACTCATCAGCAAAATAGGTACCTTTTAACGAATTTTTAAGCACAAACCAAGTACACAGTGTTATTCGTCATGTCGAACACTCCCTAGATATGGATTTTAAACAAAATCGTTAACCATTTTCAAAACATTTTGAGTTAAGAAAAAATCAATCACTAAACGACCATGATTTGAGGGCTAGGGTGCAAAATAAAAAATAAAATTAGGTATTGCCCTATAACGTCTAGATATTAAATATGGACGAAAGCCATCTAACCGTTTCAGATCTATCGCCAGGGACAGACCTACTTGTAAAATACAATCTTTTTGGGTTCGGACACACGTGAAATGTAAATATTCATAATTATCTCAAGGTTGAAAAGTTTCACGATAAAATACTTTCTCTTTAAATGAGAAAGTAAAAAATAATCCTCTAATATAACATATTAAAATGTACAGCACTTACTGTCTTCTCCGGGAAAACGCGCTACGGAACCCAGTTTAACAAAACAAACTGTGTCTAAGAATCTTGACTGGATCCATTTTTTTTTAATCAACAAATCATCGCCAACACAGAAATTCACTATAAGTTAACGCGTTTTCTTATTTATCTTGGTCTGTGCCATTACAAATCGGAGCCGTTTTCCTTCCCTTCTTTGAGAGCCACATGGGTGACCCTGGATGAAGTTACACCTCAACACCGAACGACGTCTGTTTCACACAAACTGTTTCCTCCCTCCTCGCACACAGACAATTTAAAACTACCGCTGCATGACGTCACAACATCATATGACCATGGATCATTATCACAAAAAGCGTGAGAACGGAAATTTCGGGCAAGGCATTGCTAGTTAGTTCAATGTTAAGCGTACTACAAGTTTATTACTTCCTATTATTTTTACAGACGAACTTTTTAATTGTAGTGTAATAAAATTAAAGAAAGACTACACACGGACATAAAAAAAAGACCAAGTATGCTATACTGATTTTAAAATACCTAATCCTAATTAGCTTTGCTTGAAATTTTTTTTAACTTCACTTTATTGGTTTGTAAGTAAACAATGGATACAGGCTACTATACGTCCAATTGTGATAGTTTTTTTTAATTATGTATACACTCTGAAGGCCAAAACAATCACAACCAAAATGATTTCACCTTTTCCAAACGTGTGATCCTGTTTCAGTTACTTCTAGAAAGGTTTTCCTAAAAGTGAATAGGATATCACCCACCCCCTTCACCTGACCATTGTAAAATAAAGTAGTGCTATAGTGCTAGAATCGACTATCCTTAACTCCCATCACTCCGTTACACCAGGTATGTCAAGTTTGCGGGCCGCGGACCACATGTGGCTCGATTCAAGGCTTTGTACGGCCTGCGGATCTTCTGATAAACCAACGTACAATGTGACCCAAGGTATTCATTTTATAAACGTTGTAGGAATACAACATTTGAGATCATGGCATTTGTAAAGTGGTCATTATTTGGTGAAACTCAGCAAGTGAACTGGAAGTGTATTTTCGCTCAAGAAAAGCAACAAACACCCGAGCAATAACATTTGTCATATTTTTTGAACGTAACTTCAAAAATAGATCTAAAGACACTCATACACTTGATGCAAATATAAAGTTTCAAATTTGGGGTAAAAAAATATATAGGATAGGTCAACATTTTATCTAATCTTAATTTTATATTTGTTATAATAAGGTTTTTACAATTATTGAGATTTAACCATTTAAGATGGTGACAATATTGAACTTTCTAAAAATGCAGCCCCTTCATTATTTTCAATGTTCAAAGTGACCTTTAGGATCAAACGAGTTTGACACGGCTGGTCTACACACTAGACCATTGTAGTTCAAATAGTGACCCGCGGGTCAAGTGTGGCCAGCGCTCACTGAAAATGTGGCCCTCACAACATCCTGGAGGTAAATTAAAGGGAATCTCTCTATGACAGATGTGAAATAGCGAATGATTCAAATAAAAATATTGTCACTAGTTGTTAAGCCTGTCTGTGACCGGCTGATGTCAATATTACACAACCTAACCAAATAGAACCTTCAATTTGTAGCTGCAGGAAAGGATAATCGTCACTCTCACAATATACGGTAGTGACAATGGTGGGGATATCGGGATTCGAATCCCCGTCAGGTATACTGCGGGTGGTTTTCCACTCTACCTCCACGCCAATGCAGATACACTCCCTCAAAAATGCAACCTCCCTCATCCCTAACTAACTAGCGAAATTGGTACAAAGGCTTATAACCCGAAGGGTAATGAAACGTGGAGCTTGAAAAAAAAAAGATATTTCCTGTTAAGGTGAGATCCGCCCGACTCCGTGGCGTTGTTATCTAACGCGCTAGCTTCATGTTAAGCTAGACTGCCGAGGACGGGGAGATCGAGGTTCGAATCTCACTCGGGTGAACTAAGGGTGGCTTTCCCTACATGGTTTTCCACCCTACCACCACGCAAATGCGGGTTCACTTCCTCTATATTCAACCTCCCCAATTCCTAACTCATTAGAGTAATTAGTACTTAAGGATATTACTTGAACGGGTAGTAAGACGCGGTGCTAAGTATTATTATTATTATTATTATTATTATTATTATTATTATTATTATTATTATTATTATTATTGTTAAGGTGGGATTGAAGGGGACGCAAGAAAAAGCCAGTGTTTTTGCAGTTTTTATGGTAAAACATTTTTTGGCCAAAATAAATAAAATATTTCTTCAGTAGAAACAAAGAGTTTAATTTTCTTCACATGTTGACCTTAAAATTTATTGGATATATGTCAAGAGTGTTCTGAAATTTAATGACAACTTTTTCTCTTCGTTTAAAAAGTTTGTTAGATAATGCTACTGTTGATGGAACTGCCAAAAAAGTGTTTTGTCATAAAAAGCGCAAAAACACTGTCCTTTTCTCACTTCTCCTTCAATCCCACCTTAAGTTTTGTAGTTATAGCATTATCACGTCATATCCACAACACACAGCCCAACAATCACACAATACTTTTATTTATAGGGCTATGTCATTTGTTACTCTACAGTGTTAACTGTATTTTAATTAGAGTAGTAATTAGTTTGTATGAATACATACAAGCTATGTAAGAAACACTTTTCGCTAACTAATCTGAATACAAATCAACCAAACCATAAACACAGCTCACTCTATAATCTGTAACTTCTCTTTGGATTTGACATTGGAATTTACATTTTAGGTTCTACTTGCTCTTGAAATGCAAATAGCATGTCAAAAATTAAAATGATGAAATAAATCACGTTTTTATTTTTTATACAATTTTTATTTTTGATCAGTTTTTATGTTTGAAATATTTGCGCACCTTTTGATTGGTTCCTCTACAATTTCACTAAATTTCAGATTTCTCTCTCATTGACGAGTATTAAAAATTCTCTAGTCAGATATGTACATACATATATACAGCCATTAAACTTTTCTTAATATATATATTATTTGATTAATAAAAGTGTCTGTAAATATTATACTATTTGTAATGTTAAGCTCTTTTGTAAAAGTGTGAGTGTGTTCATATTATTTTATAATACATTTTTGAGAAAATTAATAAACTTATATTTGCAGTAAAATTGGAAGAACTCTATCAACCAAATGTACAATTTATTACAACTATTGAAATTAATAGTTTATTAAGTGTTGTTTGTAGTCCTATATTAAGTTGATGGTATTACTATTTATATAATCAACTCGCGGTGTAAACTGGTCATCATATTTGGCCCTGGGGATTAAAAACGTTGGTCCACTCTGCTTTTAACAGCACTTCATGGTTTTTGGGTGTCTGAGGGTGGTTTTGTTTAAATGGTTTCCCACCCTTCCTTCACGCCAATGGGATACACTTCTTCCAAATTTTATCTTCCTAGTCTCTATCCTGCTAGGGTGGATATGAGTGGGACGCGGGAAAATAGTTCAATTTCAAAGATGAAATATCTAAGCTATTCCATGATGAATATTTTACTAAGGAGCTTCATATGACATGTTCTTACAGGACTAAGTATATTACATGTCCTTGAATACTAAATACATTATGTACATACTTTCATGACTAAATGTATTACATGTCCCAACAGAACTAAATATTACATATCCTTACAGGACTAATTATATGTCATATCCTTAAAGAACCAGATATATGACACCTTCTTACAAGACTAAATAAATTACATCTCCTTGAAGGAGACTTTAGGAGTCCCTACAGGACTTAATATACTACATGTACTAACAAAGCTAAATATATTACATGTCCTTATAGGACTAATTATATGGCATGTCCTTACATGACTAAATATATTATTAAATGGCAGTATTATTATTACTTTTATTAGGTGTTCTGTCTTACGACAGTTCTATTCCTTTTGTCACTGAACTTAGACCGCCAATGTCCACTGTCCTCTGCATCCTTCATCTCCCAAAATTTTCTTTTTCCTTCAAGTAATCTTATATATTTGAATCCTTCTTCTTCCTAATCTCCTCTTCCTCCCAAATCTTTCCTTCTACGACGTCATTCAGAAGACAGTCCCTCCTAAGGATGTGTCCAATTCAGATTGCTTTGTACCTAAGAATCACATCCAAAATGGTTCTTTTCTCACCCACTCTTCTTAGGACTTCCGCATTTGTCATCCTGTCTGTCCACCTGATCTTCTCAAATCTGCTCCATTACCACTTCAAGTATTACTTTTCCATCTTAGTATAAGAGTCCAAGGTTCAGCTCCATACATTGCAATGCTCCAAATGAAACGTTTTATCAGTTTCTTCCTCAGTTACAAACTCAACTTGCTGCTCAGCCGAAACCTTTACTTGTTGAAAACTTCCTTAGCCACGCCAATCCTCGACCTAGTTTTCTTGTTGCAGTAGGCATCCCTTGTCAGCAGACTCCCCAGGTACTTAATCTGCTCTATATTTTCCAACAACTGGTTTTCAATTTTGATTTTAAATGGTTCTTTTTTTTTTATCACCATCACTTATGACTGCTCAATATTGATCTCCATGCCATATCTCTTCCTATCTTCGCCAGCTGGTCCATCATATCCTGAATTCTCTTATATATTTTTGGCCAACAATGCTAGATCGTCTACATATTTTATTGTGCTGATGACGCGTCCTTCTATCCTGAAATTGTCACGTGCCTCTAGAACTTCTCTGACCAGCTTACTCTCCAAAAAATTTGAACAGACTGGGTGACTAACAGCATCTCTGTCTCACTTCACTTCCTGTCTCTTTACGTCCTTGCAGAACTAAATATATTATATGTCCTTAAGAGGATATTAGACCTGTACCGCCATTGCTCCCAAATGTGGCAAAGTAGACCGTGCAGACTCTTAGGGAAATCATGTTTACGAAACAATAAAAAAATCTAAAATATATTATTTTGCATTTTTGAAGAGCGTAAGAATATGGCGACGTACCTTTGTTTTAATCTATTTCATTATATGTTTGAAAAGCTCATAAATCCTTAATAGATTCGTTTAAAATAAATCGTGATTCAGAAATAAATAATAAAAATTTAAAAGCTATATATATACAATATTATCTAACTAAGACGTTTCCATAAAAAAAATCCATAGTCACAACAGAAAAAACGGAATAAATATTATTTTAAAACGATTATTTTTTTAACGGTTGTTCTGATATCTGGAGGAAAGACTCTGAACTACCCGAACGAGGGACGAGGAAATGGTTTTGGGGAGGGGGGCAGGGGAGGTTTGTTGAAGGAAGTAAACACAAAAGGAATGTGGATAGTGTCCGCCTGACCCAAGCCTGGTGCTTGGGGCTAAAGGCAGATAAGAGAAGTCAGAAATAACTCATTAGCACATTTATGCTACAGTAGTATTGACGTTTGTCTTGAGAAGTCACAATGAATACTTCGGGATTTGACAGAAGAAGAGGCTATATATAAATCACATCTACATTTATGCGCCCCACGTAAGAAAAGACGAGGAATAGAATTAAAATAATATTGGAAACAAAGGTAGTCTACAAATTTATTAATTTAGAACATGTAATTCCAATTTAATTATCTATTTTTCAAGTAAAATATGTAAAGCTGAATTTTATATATTAATCTATAAAATTATAATTTACAGCTAGAGAAAATATCAAATACCTTCCTAATAAATTGGGATTTTTTAAACGATGCCCGATTGAAATATTCCAATAAACTAAATTTAGGATTTGGGATATATTAAAGGTGATATCGAAACAAATATGCCAGCGTTTGCCTGTAGTGTATATGGGAACACCTCAGTGAAAACAATAAATGTGTTGAAAAACATTCATAAAGAACCATTCTTTGACAGGTTTAAAAACTATTTTTATATCTTGCAACTTTGTTTTTGATAAATCCTATCAATGACAATTTAAAAAAATCCTATATAAATAAAGATATAAATACTGTATCTTTCTTTATTTGTTCTAAACATATCTTTCTTCCAAGACTACTATAGGCTGTCGTGAATCCTAACTGTATATTACAAACTTGTGAAAAAAACCTAAACTGTAATGACGTACACGCTAAGTTCATTTAACGTGGTTTCCCGTTGACATAGTCATCGGGGTTCAAATCCCGGCCGGGTGTAGCTATGGTATTTTTTAAAATGTTTTCCATACACGTCTTCCTTGAAAATTTGGGTACATTTTAACTAAGTTTTACTTTACCCATTCCAACTCTATTAGCTTTATTAAAATGCATGTTTCCCGGATAGGTATTAAGACCCCGAGAATAAAATAAGGTAATTTTTATTAATTACAAAATTATTGGACCTTAGGGAATTAATTGCAGTGCCTACAAAAATCACTAAGAGACTTTTTTATTTTTATACACCCACTTTGGTGGCCGCGTGATCTAAAGCTCTACTCTCGCAATAGACTATAGACTGTCGATGACGGGGAGTTTAAGGTTCGAATCTAGGTCGGGTGTACTGAGGGTGGTTTTCCAAAATGGTTTACTACTCTCCCTCCACGTAAATGAGGGCATACTTAATATTGATATAACCTTCCTAATCCCAAAACCCTTAGCTTAATTAGTACATAAGCATAACACCCGAACGGGTAGTAAGACGCAGTGTTAAAGAAAATACTTTTTACCGTATTTTTCAATTTTAATTTTTCATACCATTAAAGAGCATTTTGGAGACAATTGCAAACTGATTTTAATTGTAATAGAAAAAAACCAAAGTTGCTGGAGGCAGATAACGGGGATCTAACTGAGAGTCCACACATCACATCTATTGAGACTGTAGTTGTGAATGATGTTAGTTATGCCGTTCCATCAGTACAGTACTTTGATATGGATAATTATAGCGCTTTTACAGAACCACAAAGGTAGGTGGATCCAAAAGACACATTTTAATATAGTTCATTTAGACGGTTTTTTATGTTTATCAGACTATTCATATTATAGGCCTGCTTATAAACTAACACTGGTAATAAATTAAAATGTTATCAATGTTGACCAACAAAAAATTGGTGTATTTTATATAAAACCCTTCTTACCCGAATCTACCATTGCAAATCATAAAACCAAGCTAAGAATGAGCAAGCTTTAAATAAGCTCAATGACTATTTAAAAAAAAACCGTTTGTAATCAGATCAATATTTTTACAAAAGGAAAATAAGTTTATTTGTATATTGAATAGATTGCAATAAAACCTTGTAATAAAAAATAAGTCTTCCTTTGCACAAAAGTGATGTACAGTATAGTATCTTTGTTTTAAAGACGGGGCTAGTACTATTCCGGGGCAAGGTGGCCAGATATAATAAATATATACGTACATAATATGTAGTGCTTAAAAATAGCATAATCACGATCATCAACATATCTTAAACAGTGGTGGATTCCGGAGGGGGCGATAGGGTTGATCCCCCCCCCCCCCCCGGAAAGAAAAAATATCGAAAATATTGAAAATAATATCTTACATTAATTTTGTAAAGAATGACGCTACCATTTCCCTTGACAAACTTCTTCATAACCTAACATCAAAATAAGAGTTACTGATACATTGTTTGCTAAATTTTGTAAAGAATAACGCTACCATTTCCCTTGCCCAAACTCCTTCATAACCTAACATCAAAATAAGAGTTTGGGAAATATCTTGAATAGGAATTTGTCACAATTTAAATCACAAATCTTCTCAGAAAGTTTCCTGGATTCGGCTGATGTGCCCAGCATATTTCTAGCTGGAATAAATTTCATGTGAGGGAAACATTTCTTTACAGCGCAGAAATTAGTACATTTTTAACTTCAAATTATAATAATCTTAGCTTTGCCTGGAATACTGATACATTGTTTGCTAAATCTGAGATGTAATTATTTTTCTCTTGATTTCCTCTGAAAGTTTTCAAAACCTTGCCTCTGCTGCAGTAAACACGGTCACCATATTTGGCCTCGGTTTCCATTGAGGAATCCTTTGAATTGTCGGTGATTGAGTCCTCTGATTTAATGAAGTTCTCTGTTTGCACTAATGTCCGTATCAGATTTCTTTAGCCCAGATATTTTACAACCAAATTTTACTGGTGTAAGCCTATAATGCAGTGATATGCAATAAGTGTGTTGGCGTGGCAAAGTTATCACATATGCTTTGTGAGGAGAGACACTATTCCATTGTTTGCTCTAATCATTGTAGACAAATTTATACAAATACCTTTTTGATGCCTTGCAGCCTTGATCTGTCCATCCATGGAGTACAGAAAGACGAGTTATTAATAAATTTAGAATTCTTACGTCACACTGGAGCAAATATGCTCATTTGAACGGTTGATGTTATGTCAGAGAACTCATAATGGCTAGTGAAAAAATAGATGTCAATTTTTTGAAATTTTCAAAAATGTCGATGCAATAATACGTGCAATATCTGTGACACTGCGTTACATAGATATTCAATCAAGACATATTTACTCAAACTTCTTCACGCAATTAACACAAGGTTTTTACGATACGGCTATCAAACAATTATTAACAAAGTCCCCATAAATAAACGGACTCGATGTCATAGCTGCTGTTGAAGTATCGGTAGACTTACTAAGCATAAACTTTAAATGCTTTCGTCCCTTAATAAAACTTTTAATCATATTTCGCTGACAACCTAGTCTAAGTAATATGAGAATGCTAGGAATTTATTTTGCAAATTTCATTTAGTTGGTTGGCCGCAATAAATGGCATGGCGGGCCATGGGTTGTGCACCACTGTCTTACCTTATCCGTGAGAAAAGGGTTCATTTTTGCCTTAATATGTCCTACTCTTCTAGAAGTCATGCTGCTGTAGTTTCTTACAATACTAAAACTCCTCTATATAAAATACACAAAGTAATGTACCAAGCTAGTCCCGGGAAGTTTACTAAGAAGATGGAGATGTGAAGACTTCATCAAATTGAAAGAACAAGAAGTCTGCCTGCAAAAGTGAAGAAAAAGAACCCATTTAGACCTAGGTTGTCTAATAATGACAAAGACTATGGGCCTTGTGCTCAGAAGCCTGATATGGTTACGGAAAAATTTGATAGAGAGAAAATTAGATTTATTGCTACTTTACCAAGCACATCAGAGCAACGTGAGGAGCTTGAAAGAGGGACACTTCTCCAAAGAAATAGTGGTCGATGGAAAGAAGTACGGTGAAAGCTGCTCACTGCCTCTAACTTGGACCCGTTTGTCGACGACTTCCTCACACATCTTGCGAAAAGGCTGTTCAAGGAATGCTCTATGATTATTTTGACACAGATGCAATGCTGTACGGTAGAGATGATGAGAAGAATGGTATATTGGCTCTTGAAAATAAAATGAATATTAAAGTTGAGCCTTGTGGGCTCTTTGTTGATCCGGAATTATCTTACTTGGGAGCAACTCCCGATGGTCTAATAGGATCTGACACCATTATTGAAGTGAAGTGTCCACCCTCAGCAAGGAACATGACACCAGAAGAAGCTGTTTTAAAAAGAAAGTTTACTTTTTGAAACATAAGCAAGGACAAAAGAGAAATTACGCGCATTAACAAAAACACACTACTATCAAGTGAAAGGCCAACTTCACGTGACCAGGAGAAGTTATTGCCTCTTTGTTTTATGGAAAAATGTGGGTATAAAGGTCGAGAAGATTTTCAGAGACGATGCATTTTGGGCTAGCCACATGGAGAAAAAACTGAGCCAGTTCTATCTAGATTGTCTCCTGCCAGAGCTTGTAAATCCAAGACGCAGACGATCCATGCCGATTAGAAATCCACCTTACATAACAAAGGCTATTGAAGACAAACAAAAGGCTGACAAATGTAAGGCAATGGCCCTTGAGAATTCCAATTCAAAACCTAAAGTGAGGCGAAAGCTTTAGTTATTAGGCTTCCAAACGCAAATATAGAGCTAAACTCCCCTTACCTCAATTTTGACTTGTTTTTTAATTGTTTCGTGATTATGTGCTAAAAACAAAATATATAATCTCTAAAATTATGAATAGTTATAAAATTAAAATTGTCGACTGTTTTTGTTGAAAAGTTACCTAAACTCAAATGCCTTGTATTCTATGGTGATTGTGATCGTTTTATAGAGTTCTATATAAGGGTGTGTCAAATAAATTGCTATTTGCTTCCCATAAAATTATATAAAACAATTTTTTTAACTAATTAATAAAATAATCACAACATTTCTAAGTGGTCAAATGCGGGTAAATGATTGTTTCGGAGCGTATATTGACATTTCGAAAAACTTTTATCCAACTATGTTTTTAAATCTCATATAATAACTATAGTATGAAGAGAAATATGTTGAATATATTAATGCGAATGTGTTCAATTCATTATTTTATAAAATTACTGGTGAATGTATAGAATCACCAAAAGTAAAAGTAATTTACCAGTAATTTTTTTAATATACCTATCCACTTTGGTGAAAGTATGAAACATCAACGGTATTTTCTACATCTACCATTGATTTTATAAAACATATAAGTTATGCTGAATATATTATAAAACATAACTCAAAACTAATCAAACCTTTACTTAGCTTATTAACATTAACCAGTGACTGGTGGTAATTTTATAAAATCACCGGTGACTTTATAAATTTTTCAGCGATTGAAATAGTTTTTTGTAGATTCACCCAATGTAAAAAATACGAAAAGTAGCAACAGATGAATAAAGGCATCTGATTGGCTGAGCGTTTGAGTCACTCAGAACACAAGCCAGCTCGTTAATTATATTCTCAAAGATAATGGAAGATAATCTTAGTTGTTAAAAATTAGGTAATATGTTAGAATTTGGAAGAATAAATAAACCTTAAAAATACACACCTATACAATCAACATTGTTACTCTACTTATTAATAATAAACGGTACGGATGACGGTGCACCACACAGTCTTTCTCAATCTCTCATATTAAAATGGACTGATTTACTAAAAACTTGTAATAGTTGTGAAACGAAATAATAGATTCCCCATATTTTTACAGAAACACTCCACCAAAGATCATAAAGGAAATAATATACACTGCAAGCTATTTAATTCCTTACTCCATGGCAATAGATTATTCAGAACACTTGCAGAAATGTAATAAAAGGGGAACATCTTTGTCCACCAAAGAGCATAATAAATTTCATATTTAAAAGATCTCCAAATTTATGTTTTTATATTTGCTTATATCTCAGAAACTATTGGTTTTTTGAAATATGTTTCGAATAAAATATTTGTTATTTTTAACAGTACAAAAAAAATACAGTTCTAAGTATTTTTATATCTCAAATAGTAGCGGATAAATGATCAAAATTGGAAATTAATCCTTATGTAAAGTAACCTTAAAGTCACTTTCATAGGAAATGGAAAATTGCCATTTTGTTTGTAATATTAAACAATACGTAAATAAAAACATTAAACAAAACATTTGGCTCTTCACTAAATATTAAAATAAAATAAACATATGTTTGTAATAATTTTCAAAACAATTAGGAGTTTTAACTTTTATTTATTTATATTTTATCTCTAGAAAAAAATTATTTCAATAAATTTATTTTGTGTAAGTGAACTTATCTAAAACTATGCAAACTAATATAAACATCCTAGGCCAAACCTAAATACACTTTAATTGACTTGTACCAATTAGAATAAAACTCTGGTAGTCCGAGATTCCGGATAATCTGATTAGGGGGCCATTTATTGGCATTCCTTTACCCATTTCATGAGTTAGCCACAAAAAAAAGTGCCCCATTAAACTTGGCAAACAATTACTATTTCAATGTTCGACGACTATTCAGATATTAAATTAATGTTGAGGAACCAAAAAATTACATTTTAGAATTAATTTCATTTCTGTCACTAATGCTTTTCCAACTACAAACTTCTTAGCTAGTTTAGTCGCAATTTTACAATTACCGAGACATTTTAAAACTTCCAGTTTTTTTTCCATAGACGTGTCCACAGAAGGGCACAGGTAGGCCCCCCTTTTGTTCTTTCAAATATTATGTTCAATGAGGCAGGCAGGCACGCACACACACACACACAGCTGTAAGAAATCATTGCTTCGTGTGAGAAGGATGCATATAATTTTTATTACAATTTAAAAATAGCTCTAAATAACTTCCAGAGTCTTATGATTTGATCGCTCTTAATAAAATATAAAGATATGGAAAAAAAAATCCAGGAATGGACTACTCTGAATAGCTTCCATAAAGAAAAGCTATATTTAAATATATTCTTATAAAAAATTTGGGTCAGTGGCGGTGGAATCGACGGGTAAGGGGGGCACTGCCCATGGGACGAATTAGCCCCCCATGGAAAGAAGTTTCTCTCTCCTAGATACATTTCACACACTTCGACAGTATTGAATATTAAACTAAAAGATTGCCTTAAATAGAACTCAAAATGATTTCTATGTGCATTAAATTTTCAAAAATTAACTGGAGAAGACCACACCCTATAGCTTCTAGAATAATGTAACTGTAAGAAAAAAATCAGTTTAGAAGCGCTCTTAAGGTGAGGTAGAAGGGATAGCAAGTGTTTTTACAGTTTTTATAGAATTGAAAGTTTTTGGCCAAAATAAATCAAATATTTCTCCAGTAGCAACATAAAGTTTAGTTTTCTGCACATGCTAATATCGACAGATCTTGAATATCTGTCAAGGGTGTCCTGGAATTTTGTCAAAACTTTTGAAATAAAGAGAAAAAGTTTGACAAAATTCCAGGACACTCTTGACAGATATTCAAGATCTGTTGATATTAGCATGTGCAGAAAACTAAACTCTATGTTGCTACTGGAGAAATATTTGATTTCTTTTGGCCAAAAACTTTCAATTCTATAAAAACTGTAAAATTACTCGCGCACCCTTCTGCCTCACCTTAATAGCTTCTAGGGTCATCTAAATAAATAAATCGAGGCAAGGGCCACTAGAGATAAGTTTAAAATTGTTGTAATTTTGAAGAATTTTCTTGCTATAATTACTACTAATGGATTTTGAAAGCCTTTAATTTTTAAAAATTGGCCAGTGGAAGATCACTTCAAACATCTGTTAGAGGCATCTACTTAATTTTCGGTAATTAATATAAAAATATTGTTAGATATAGGACTCTTGAAAAAGCTACATATAGTTGCCCATGAGTAAATACAGCATTTGACAAGTACAATCCAGCTCTTGGAAGCGTCTATCCCTTAGACATATTGATAGTCATTGCAAAAGCAACTTTATTTTAACTCACATTAAAAAAAACATGTGTTTTAACGTAAACTGAGTATGCTATGACAGAAGTCGCAAAAAAAAATCCTATCCACTGAGACCTTATTCATCGCTGTAGGCTGTGTGTAAGTTGAGAAAAAGGAATGTTGACAACAGAAATAATATATACGATAACATTAAATATTATCAAATAAATAATATTTATTGAGTATAGAAAAACATGAATATGATTACGATCAAACATTCTATAACAATCTTGCCAAAACAACCAAACAACCTGCTTTGGTATCCGCATGGTCTAAACTTTAAGGCATCGCTCTTGAAATAAACTGGACTGCCGCAGATGCAGAACTTGGGTTCGCATTTTGGCTGGTTGTACTGAGGGTGGTATTTCATAAACACTTTTTCACTCTCCCTTCACGCAAATGTGAGTCCACTTCCTCTAAATTGAACCATTCCTATCCCTAACTAGTTAGCACATTTAATACACATGCATGTATACCTAAAGGGTAGTAAGGTGTGATGATAAACAAATAAAATAAAACAAACAACCTAAACAGAATGTATGATTTCACTAAAATAAAGAACACAACACAACACTAATATTCTAGCTAAAAGAGATCACCTTTGCTTTTTCAAGAAAAAGCCTACATCAGTTTACATTGGTCTAGGGGTAAGGTGTCAGACTTCTATGCTGGCGGCCGGGGTTCAATCCTCGGTCCCAGCAAAGATTTATCTGATTACCAAACCCTTCCTTCACCTCTGACAAGACATCTTGTGAATGTGAGGAATGCCAGGTCTCCACCGTGATTCGGATTCCACGTTAAACTGTAGGTCCTTCATTTCATCTCACAATCACCCTACCATTAGCCTACACATTAGCGTAAGTGCGTATAACCCGAACGGGTAGTAAGACACGGTGCTAATAATAATAACAGTTTACATTCCTGACTGTTATCAGTAGTGTAATTCAATGGTGCTCAGCAAAGCTGGGCCTATCGTAAGTTTTTTTTTGCGATATCAGCATCTTTCACTAATTTAAATCATTTCTATAATAGAGTAAGGGTGAGAAGGGTTTAAAGTGAAGGTGCACTAGCAATTGAAATGAAAATATGGAAAAAAATTATTTTATAAATTACGACCACAGTATTTTTTATTTGAAGATTTTTTATCGTACATTTTATGAACACACTGATTTTTCTACAAACTAAACTAAGTCTAGAGCAAAAACATCACCCAGTTCTCCAGCCGATAATAACTAACCAATGATATACTTTCAATCATGCCTGGATTAGAACCCGTGATCCCTAGGTCAGTAGGCACACGCGTTACCTACCGGCTGTTCTAAAGTGTACAACTTCCCTCAAATAAATTTGACTGAAATTCAAATCTTAACTTGATTACCAATGAATACAAGATGTAATGAAGACTTGAAGACTGTTCCAGATTTAAAAAAATTTAACATTGTCTAGCCTTTTAATCTAGGAAACTAAAATTGTTTTTGTTATTATATGAATGTAAAATTGAATACACTTTGTACATGTACTATAAATTTGTGTTTGGACGAGATGTGGTGGCATTGTCCTAGTCTAGAGTACAGTTTTCAACGTTACCTACCAATTCAACTGTCTAAAATCACTCGAGATCATGCGGATCTGAAGTCGTGACATATGCTCTACCACTTCAAAATGCCACAACGTGTCAAGGGAAAGGGGCCTTCTAACCAATATATATATTTATTTATATAATTAAATTTGAACGATTTTTGTAATCTAACATAATTAACCCTTGTTAACTCAAAATATATTTTTTTTAAATCATTAGTCGACTGTTTCATGTTTTGCTAAAAGTTTTTTAAGAGGTTTTACAATTTTAATTTTTTTTTTTACTTCGTGTAAAACATGTCAATTTCAGACTTTAAAAGCGTTTTTACTATTACTACAACGGCCATAAAATTATTGGTTTTCCCGCACGATTGAAACAAGACTTGTGACGTTAAATAGATGGTGCATCGTTACACGGGGGCATAGGGGCCTAATGTAGATTCTAACACTTTCATCAAAATAAAGTCTCAATCATTTTTTTCTCTAGGTTATATTACTTTTACTAGATGGATTAGTGAATGGTATAAAATATAGTATTTTTATTTTCTGAAAATAGATATGTTCGTTTATGAACTACAAAATGGCAACTTTACTTAGGTGGTAGAAAAAGGACCACGCTTGGGCCGAGACCTTTGGTTAAACAAAGACAACCAGTCCAGCGCCTGTAAGAACCCGAAAGAGCAAACGAAGAGTACAATGCCGTTTTACTATTCTTTTCTTTCTTTAAACTGCTGTCCTCCCCAAGATAATTACACATCCCTTCTGTGTGCTCGAGAGTGTTGTCTCTTGAAGAAAGAATGACAGAGTAAAAGAGGACTAGGCGATTGTCAGTTCACCGAGTATTTCCTCTCTATACTGGATGACTTGTCTCTGACGTATTCATCTAAGCTCCACCTCCCTCGCACACGCACGGGCTGCGCAACTTCAGACCTGGCATTGAGCTTTCAGAACATCCTTACAGGACAAAATATACGACACGTCCTTACATAAATAAACATATTATATGTCCTTACAGGATTAAAAATATTATGTGAATAAAGAATTAAATATATTGCATGTTCTTACAGGACTAAGGATATTACATATTCTCACAGGACCAAATATATAACATATCACTAAAAATATATATTACATGTCCTTACAGACCTAAAAATATTAAATGTCCTTAAAGGACTAAATATATTTCATGACCTTACAAGACTAAATTTATGATATTTTCTTACAGGACTAAATGTAAGTTATTATATGTCCTTACACAACTAAATCTATTCAAATATTTAAAACCAAGGACATATTTCCCAACTTAAGTTCTAGAGTTAGATATGTTTGGTTTTCAAACATTCGTTTAAAAACTCTATTTAAATACGTTATCATTAAATCTAACAGATTGCTGGCCAAATGAATACATTATCAAATGTTTCATGCGCGTGAAAGCGTGACTTAGTCCTGTCCAAACGATACTGACCTTCAAAAAGAACAATTCCACTGCCATTATTTAACATCTTGTTAAGACATTTAATTGGAATCTGTCATCTTTATTTCGTGTTGTTTTATTTGCTACGGTTGCTTTATATTCAAAAAATCATGGTCTTATTTGATGGGTTTGAATTGTTAATTTTACGCCAGTTTCTCCCTTCACATGCTTAGTGCATAAGAAAGACAACTCTGCATAATGGGCAGCGTGCTCAAGGGCATAGTGGACAACATGCTCAAGAACATAAAGGATAAGTGCTCATAGGAATAGTGGACAGCGTTTTAAAGGTCATAATGGACAACGTGCTTACGGTAATAAAGTATTGTTCAACATAGTGTAGAATGTGCTCAGTGGTATAACGGACAAATTGCTCAAAGATTTGATGGACTGTGGACATCTTTCTCGCTGGAATGGTGGACAACATGCTCACGAGAATAATAGACAACGTATTCAAGGCATAATAGACAATGTTGCCAGAGGCATAATGCACTGTGCACAACATACACACGGGAAAATAGACAACGTGCTCGTAGGAATAATTGACAACATGTTTGCGGGAATAATGGACAACGTGCTCACAGGAATAAGGTGATTCGGCCAGCAAGCTTCTCCTAGAATGAATAGGCTATAACATTTTGACAGGGAGTTTTTAACATTGATGAAAGTTGGTGTTGTGTTGGGGACGCGGCAGTTGGCCTAAAAGGCATTTGGCCTAAAGGCATTTGGCCTAAAAATGAAACCAAAAGTCATTTGGCCTAAAAGGCATTTGGCCTAAAAGGCGTTTGGCCTAAAGGCGTTTGGCCTAAAGGCATTTGGCCTAAAAGGCATTTGGCCTAAAAGGCGTTTGGCCTAAAGGCATTTGGCCTAAAGGCAGTTGGCCTAAAAGGCATTTGGCCTAAAAGGCAGTTGGCCTAAAGTCATTTGGCCTAAAATGTAAATTTAAAACCTTCGGTTATCTTCGGAAAGTAAAAGGTACTGTTAGTTGTTTCATCTGAATATAGATAGCACAACTGATGCAAGGTAGTTACAATATTTCTAAAAACATTGACAATATCCTACATACAACTAGATCAGTAGTTCACAAAACACTATATCACCTTTTTTATATATAGATTTCCGATATTATTTCCTTGTTAATATATCTCACGGTCATAAAGTTAACGAAAAACAATAAGAAAATCCTATTCTCAGCATCGTTTAAGCTCGGTAAAATTATATGCGTACATTCAAATTATGGGGACTTTTGACAACTTATTCCGAAAGGCAAAACGAAAGTGGAAACCAATATTCAACCCACCGACTTTAAATTTGTCTGAAGTGACGCCCGATTTTCGTTTAGCGCTACTGAGATATATATGAACATATTTTTTTAAATCTATTGTATTAATAATTAATATATAAATAATAGTGACGCATTAAATAAATTTTGCCAGTAAATATTACAATGGTCATATATATATATATAAATTTAAATTATGGTTTTGACTAGATCCTTAACTCTATATTATTGTTAGAATTATTATAACTATTATTATATACAATTAGTACAGTTATTTTTTTCAAACAGTGTAACTATTTTTATTACGGTGATATTATTAACAACATGGGCTATGTTAACACAATAGGTCCTTTGTTTAAAAACTATATACTAATTTCCCTCCTAGTAATTTGCAAAGCATTCTCAGGAATTATTTCAACTTGTGAAAAAAATACAAAAGATTTTATGGAATTGTCGTTGGTCTTTTTTTAAGTCTTCATAAAACGTAAAAATACAAAATGTGGTAGCCTTTACAGGATGATAACTTCCTAGGGTAAGAAAAACGTACGATGTAAGCAAGTGGACCTCCGAAATGCCAATGGATGCAGCAGAGGCCAGAGGGATAAATCTGATGAGCTTTGGTTGGTAAAAATATCTCACCGCTAGGATCGCTTGTGTTCCCCCATTCCAAAAAGTGACACTCTTATAGACTAGAGGCAAACAGACGTGACTCAAGTTGGCCCGCCACTATGCCGAAAAAAAATATTTTTTTGTCTAATCGTTTGTGCTCTATTTATGCTCATATGTGCCCGAACATGAACATTTGTGCTGTTAAACTGGCCATTTTAGAAAATATTTAATGTGGTGGGCCAACTTGAGCTCAAGCTAGCCCGCCACATATTGAAAAACACAACATAACAAAATTTATTTAAGTCAATCCATTGTGTTCCATTTGTGCTCATATGTGCCCGAAAATGAACATTTGTGCTTTAAAATTAGAAAATCTAAAGAGCATTTAATGTGGCGGGCTAACTTGAACCTTCCCTATATCATAAACTGTAGAAAAATATAGTTCAAGCTGGCCAGCCACATTTTTAAATATCAATGTAACAAAATTCTGTATTCACGATTCGTTTGTTCTTAGTTTGTGCTCATATGTGACCGAAAATTAACGTTAGGGCTGTGAATCTAGGCCTTTTAGATAACATTTAATGAAGGCGATCCAACTAGAGCTCAAGCTAGCCCACCACATTAACTGTTTTCTAGATTTTCTAATTATAGAGCGCAAATACTCATTTTTGGGCACATATGAGCACAAATACTCATTTTTGGGCACATATGAGCACAAACGAAAAACAAACGAATGGTGAAAACAGAATTTTGTTACATTGATATTAAAAAATGTGGCGGGCTAGCTTGAATTCAATTTTTTCTACAGGTTATGGTATAAGGAAGAATCAAGTTAGCCCGCCACATTAATTGTTCTTTAGATTTTCTAATTTTAAAGCACAAATGTTCATTTTCGGGCACATATGAGCACAAATGGAGCACAATGGATTGACTTAAATAAATTTTGTTATGTTGTGTTTTTCAATATGTGGTGGGCTAGCTTGAGCTCAAGTTGGCCCACCACATTAAATATTTTCTAAATTGGCCAGTTTCACAGCAAAAATGTTCATGTTCGGGCACATATGAGCACAAATAGAGCACAAACGATTAGACAAAAAAGTTTTTTTTCAGCAATGTGGCGGGCCAACTTGAGTTACGTGGCAAACAGGCTAAATCTTCTCTTTCTCTCTTCTCCGTCGCACTCTACAAGAGACTTTGAAGGGTGGGTTTAGGCAGCAGTCCTTTCCTCCCTCCATTCCTAATAATAGCAAACGACCTTGAAATAAACCATAAAAAAATTCATTGTTCCCCGGCAACTTTCCTTTGGTTCTTTTTCAAACCCACTAACATAATTTGTTTTGAGTTTCACGAGTTGTTGGCGGGTACCTCTCTCTTGCTTCATCCTTTGCTTTATATAGACTAAATAATGTATTGATTTGTATATTTTTGTGTAAAGTTTAGTGATATCTAATTTTTTTAAATATGTATTTCATCTTCATTTTTGAAAGAAAGATTTTTACTATAAAATAATGAATCGAGGACAAAAATGTGCATACCGCGCCAGCTCAATTACACGGTGTACTTAAGGTAATTTTTCCTAAATGGTTTCCCGTTTTTCCACGCAAACGAGGGTACTTCTCATAATTTTATCTTCCTCATACCTACCTTCTAATTGCTATTAAATGTGGAAAGCATTGACTGGCGTGAAGATACAATGAAAAAACAACACTACTAGAGCTTACTCTATTTACTTGAAAAACATATTTTAGACAGTGAAAATACATCATATTCAAATATAACAAATGTACATTTTTGTATAATTATAATTACATTTAAACTTTATTTAACATTTTTAAGATAAATACTATACTTACTATATTGACTTAATAATATAAAATGAGAGACTCTTTAACACACTGGCTCAAAAAGTATTCATTATTAACATTATATATATAATCTAAGCCTTTTTAAAAGGGTTTTGAACTAAAAGTTTAGTACCCTTTAATTAAATAAAAGCTAATGGATATACTTTTGATTTTTTCACTTGACGAGAAAAAGGGGCATTATAAGTTCATAAAAACCATTTTAATAACTATCATATTTTATAAATTAATTGTATCTATGATAAAATGACCTCTCACTAAGCGTTTACTTAGAACCAGTGGCGCACTCAATGGGTGGAGTAAAAGGGGCACCTTCCCCATAACCCCTAATCATTTCAATACAAACATAAATTATTTACTTTATAACTAAAACATTAGACACAGAAGATGAGTCGTATACATAGGCTCCTTTTTAAGACTTTATATTCAAAACACACACATATTAAAAGTGCCACTTATATTCTCATTTGAAAAAAGCACAACCATAGTTGCTTCCATACATTGTATACAAGTAAATGTATATAACTAGTAGCCACCATTCTGGTAGTTAAGTTCGTTTTAGTTTTTAAGTCTCTTAACACAAGATATGGGTTATTACACCGAGGACCTCGCTTATAGAGACTTCAGAATCACTCGCACCCCACCCAATTTCGGTTAAAATTAATACTAAAGTACTTCGAACTGACAAAGCTACCAGAGCGTGTTATTCAACGCATTAACATATATTGACTTAGACCAGGGGTTCTCACATTTTAGACTGAAGGAGCCTTTGTACCAGAAAAAATGAATGGCCGAACTCTCATAAAAATATTTACACTAGTATTATGATCATTCAATAAATACATTTAAATCTCACAAGTCTTTTATAATTTAATACATGAATGAATATAAAAGAAGAACTACACTACACCCCGACCTCCGCGTCACTCAAAAACAAGTTATATTTTGAGTGCGATGACTTATGAGACCAGGTAGCTTACAGCGTTAATACCAACGTACCAGTTTTTTATTTGTGTACAGAGGTGTAATTATTTTATCACGTAATATAGAATTATTTTGCTAACAACACATAAACCGTACTAAATGTTGATTTCAATACACAGTCCGACACTTTATCTCAGTTGGTAGCGTGTTTGTATACTGAGCTAAATGTCCCGGGTTCGATTCCCGGAATGTCCGAAAAACGTATCATTGGTTGACTGTGCTTTTCCCCTTTCACAATGATGAATTAACTGTCAGGGGGCTGGATGTTTATTTGTTCTAGATTTAAGTTAGTTTGTCAGACTCTGAGGAAATAATCTACATTCTACGGTGTGTCTATCACTAGTTTTATATCGAGTGTCACTCATTGAGCGTGAACTGGGAAAGAGGGAAGGGTTGATAGGGTGGGGTATTACCAAATTTTTCTCCCCCCATCGAAATGTGCCTTCCTCCAGTTTGTTAAACTTCCCTCTGATATACTTGAATTTGAAGCTGAAAGATGGTTTGCATCAAACTTCAAAAAGATTCTAAAACAATCTATTATTATTTCTAAGTGCTTAAGGGAGACCCCAAATAGCTTTTAGTGACATTCCATTTTCAAATATTTTCCACTGGCTTGGAGTCAATCACCTAAAAACTCCTTAAAAATAGTGTTTTTACAAACTACCTCGCCCAACACTAATAAAGCTTCGCCGATACTCTTGATAGTCATCACAATAGGTTTTTTTCCATTGTGATTTACTACCCGTTTGAGTAGTACACATACATCAATTTACCCTAATGAACCAGGAATGAGGAATGTTACATTTTAGATTGAATGTACCTACATTTGCGTATATTGAGAGTGGGGTACCATTTTAGGGAAAAATACCCTTGTTACACCCGGCTGGGATTTGAACTTCAATCTTAGAGGACAACTTTATTTCCAACTGAGGGGGGGCGGGTGGGGGATATAGGTGGAGGACACACATATTTCTCCAACTTTGAGGGGGGCATATATTATTACCAACTTATATAACATAAATGTAGCTGAATCTAATATTACCCTTTAAATATATAGTTTGACACACTCATTTGAACATTAATATAAATTCAAGACTTTCACTATACTACAAATTGGTTTATGAATAGGACTACTTACAAGAGGGTTATTAAATTTATATTGAAAAGTTAACACATAATTTAAGGTAACACTTACGTCACCAAATACCTTAATTCTTTCATTAACTTGCGTACTATATACATTTGTTCATGTACTACAATAAACTATGTTCTTGTACAAAACATATTTATGTGTGTCAAACAGCCACGTGATTTATTAAATTTAGAAATAATGTTTCTAAAGTATGTTTTAAGATGGCACGGATATCATAAAACTATATCCACCTTGCATGGGGAGATTTCTCTTCCAGACTACTGTCCACATTAATGAAGCAAGATCGATTTGGATAATAAGGTTATAAAATGCATATGTGAAATCTTGCAGTTAAGTAAACTATTTAAACAAATAATTAAATTCACTATAGAAGGGGACTTTTCCATAAAGTAAAACTATTGGGGGTGACATGTTTACCCGCCATGAAATCACTTACTATTTGTTTCGTAAATCAAATACAATGCCTAGATTCACGGGTGATATATTTTCTCCTTGGATAACATTTTCGGAGACATCACAAATAAGGGCGGTTTTAATTTGCTTTTTTAAGGAAATTACAGCAGTTAGGGCTGAAGGTCTTGTTCATATTCATTAGGTGAAAAAATGTTCTGAGCAAATAAAATATGAATCATGACTCCATTTTCCATCTCGTTCAGAAGGGAATACATCTTCACCTGACATCAGAATCTTTAGGGAAGTCATGGTGTATAACACCATATCTCTTAGATTACTTTTATTGCATACGGCAACGATACAACGCTTACCCGGCATTTTCTTAGTATCGGTATGACACTTTTCGTAACCCTTCACGCATAAATAATAAGAAAGCTTACAATAAACATACAAACATTTACTATTCACATTGACTTTGGAAGCATACTTGACATAAATAAGAAGTTAGTAACGAGCGCACCCGCCTCGGTGGCGTAGATAGCTAACGCGCTAGTCGTGTTGAGCTCAACTGCTGAGGATGGGGAGATCGAGGTTTGAACTCGGTCGGGTGAACTGGGGGTGGTTTTTCCTCAATGGTTTTCCACTCTCCCTCCACGCAAATGCGGGTTCACTTCCACTAATTCAACATTCCCAATTCCTAATCCATTAGCGTAATTAGTACTTAGGCGTATAACCCGAACGGGTAGTAAGACGTGGTGCTGAATAATAATTTAAAAAAAGTGCTGCACTACACAGTCACATGATCCGAACAGAAGCAAGCTTGGCTAGTTCACGAGCAGACGTTACAGCAGCGCTGCGTGTTAGGGTAGAGCTGAGTGCTGGCCGGTAAAGTGAACGAGCCTACCCTACAACTCTAGTAGCCTTAGTATAAGGAAGGACCCATCAAGATGACCAAATAAACCTTAAAATTTGAAATTTCTCAGTGAGTTGAGTAATTGCAGGAGGAAGGCGAGCTTGAAGGTCAACATTTTCAAAAACTAATATATTTAATTACTTCTCTGTATTGTAAAGAATTGAAATGTATTAATTAGGTACGGGAAACAATACAAATAGACATTTACATAATAATAATAATAATAATAATAATAATAATAATTATTATTATTATTATTATTATTATTATTATTATTTAAAATTGCATTCTGAGAAATAGTGGTGATGGAGTATAATAGAGAAAAAAACTTTTTGAGATTAGGAAAAAAATAAAATTTTGACAGATAAATAAAGATAAATCAAATCCCAGATAGCCAAAATAAGGTTAGACTCTAAATTTCTCAAAGTGGGTTGGGAATAAGGAATCCAAAATCTACAAAATTAATAGAAACTACTACATCTCAGTGCAGTGTCATTAAAAATTGAATTTTGGCATGCCCGTAAATGCACCACTCCAAATAACTAATAAGTCTGAGCATTTTAAAATGTAACTGCATGAAATCAATGGAGGGGCGGGGGGAGTTATAAAAAACCTTTTATCTATAGTTTAAAATCGAAATTTGGCTGGCAGGTAGAAGAACAACTATATATAAAAGAAGTATTCTTAAAACTATGTGTTTAAATGGGAGTTAGAGAAATTATGATTGGGGAGGAGAAGGGAAAATTTTCAAAAACCAATAGAAACAATTACTAACAGAACAATTTATTTGATAAGCTGAGGTTCTTAGTACTAGAGTGATTCTTTCAAATTAATTCATGTTTAGTTAGTAAATTTAAACTATTTCTTTTGGTGTTCATTTTAACAATGTCTCTGCGTAAGCGAGCAAATATTGATGCAAAGACTGCATATATATATAAAATAGATTATATATATATATATATATATTTATAAATATATATATATATATATATATATATATATATATTTATAAAATAGATTATATATATTTATAAAATAGATTTTACTTCTTATAGGTAGTAGTTAATTTGTGGCTTCATCAACATACAAAGTTTTCGCCTCATACGTGTCTGAAATTGTATTTTTGGTAGTTTAGATCATGGTTTCTCAAACTGCGAGGCGCGAAGGGATTTCAGATGAGGAGTGAACCAATTTCTCACTTCTTTCGACTTGCCTAAATTATGATTGACTAAAAAATTAATATTCTGTTTGGCCTATGAAGCAATAAAATTAATTAATATCTTACAAAACCTTACTATTTTTATAAACTTCTACAAAGCTCTTATCAGAAAATAATTAAATCAATTAAATAATAAATGTCTCATTTTTGTATTTTAACGTAAAAAAGTTATTTTATTCTAAGAATAAGAGTCTTAACAATTAATTTTATGTTCATATAAGGCTCAAGAGTATAGAGTTTGAGAAAACCTGGTTTAGATTATTTGCTAAAAATAAGATAATTTACCCAACTTAAATGTGAGCGAAGCCGTGGGCAAACTCGAGTAAGTTAATATGATTATAAAAAAATTAATGATTGATTAATTCATTTAGCAAAATTAATAAACAAATATACTTAGAAAGACTGATAAAATATACTTTGGCACTTAAAAAAAATATATTCAAAATTCAAAATAAAACAAAATTATTAAAATAGTGTGACCACATGTATGTGCTAATTAATAAAAAACGGTACGGGTACAAAACTTTTTATTTCTGGTACAAAACGGTACAAAAATTATTATTATTAGCACCACGTCTTACTACCCGTTCGGGTTATACGCACTTACGCTAATGTGTAATGGTAGGGTGATTGGGAGATGAAATGAAGGACCTACAGTTTAACGTGGAATCCGAACCACGGTGGTGGCCTGGCACTCCCCACATTAACAAGATGGCTTGTCAAAAATTAGAACAAAACCTTGGCAATGTAAAAAGTTCAACATACAAAAGTGGTACTACAGGTTAATGGACGTGCTGCTATACCTTGGGAAGTAGTAAATTTAGAAAAGACTTATATATTTTGAAACGGTAGTATATACTATTTAACTAAACACTACACACCTCGCCATCTATTAGCATCATTACAAATCTTAACGAATGTTTCCGAAGACAGCAAAACATATTTTAATAAATGGTCTAAAAATTAACTTTACAAAAAGTCGTTTGGCCTAAAAGGCATTTGGCCTAAAAGGCGTTTGGCCTAAAGTCATTTGGCCTAAAGGCATTTGGCCTAAAAGGCATTTGGCCTAAAAGGCATTTGGCCTAAAGGCATTTGGCCTAAAAGGCATTTGGCCTAAAGGCATTTGGCCTAAAGGCGTTTAGCCTACACTTTAGGCCAAATGCCTTTTAGGCCAAATGACGGGTACCCGTTGTGTTGTGTAGAGGGGGATGGGCAGGTGGAGGGGTGAAGTAAGCTGGGATTACCAGCTCTTTGTTCACAACAGTGTTGTCATAGCATTACCTCTTTTTTCCGCTCAGGAACTTCACTGTTATTTAGTAATTTAAAGCATTAATGGCCACTGCATGGCTCACCCGGGAGTTGTGGTCTTGAGTTTGAATCCTGGCTACTAATATTCATTGAATATTAATAATTTAAAATAATGAACTTATTACACGTGTCGCAAAGTATTTATTGTACCGAATACTATTAAGCCTATATTTACAAAATGTGTTCTTAGAAGAAAACAATATGTATTATTAGACAATTTAATTAATTTGAGTAGTTAAAGTTTAAGGGTTATTATATTATTCTTTTAGCACCAAGTCTTACTGTCCGTTTGCGGTATAATCACATGTAGGCCTACTAATTACGCTAGTTAGTTAGGGATTAGGAAAGCTGAATTTAGAGGAAGTGCAGTCGTATTTGCGTTGAGAGGGTGGGAAACAATTTATAATAAAACTACCCTCTGTACACCTGACCGAGATCGAATCCTATCTCCCTCTCTTTAGCGATATAGTCTACGACGAGAGTGACGCCTTAGAGATCATCTTTATTTGTAGTAAAAAAAGTATTACTTTTCGTTGTTATTATAATAGTTAACAGAGCTCATGATGGGCACCTTAAAAACCGGCCGAAAAGCTGTAAAAATGTTCGAATGCCACGTAGGTCAAGTGGCCTACAAGACTAGGACCAACTGGTCGACAAACTTATGATAAGAAGGCAAAGTGATCGACAGCCAACTGGTTGAGCAAATAAAGAAAAATATTTCAAAGCCTGAGTGTATCAAGTGATCGACACGTTTAGAACCATGCGATAACATATACAACTGTTTGACATGAGATGACCTACTGGTATACAAAAGTCGAGATGGATTGCCCAATTGACCAATTGACTGACAAATTAATACATTGCAAACAACGTGTTCGACAACAAAATCTTGAACGGAAAAAAAACAAGTTAAGTCTATGAAATATTTATTTTTAATCAAATTTATAACTAATAAATACCCACATTTGTTGTCGCCTGGTCCAATGCGTCATTCGCAATCCTTATTTTGCGTATAGCTCAAACAGGGAGTGAGAAGCTGACGCGCTAAAATCCCGGGTTCAATTTTATTCTAATGTCAAGGTGTCATTTTTCAACAAATTTAAGTTAATTAAATTGTATTCTCCTCTATATGTAAATTCCCTTAATTAAAATGATTTGCAGCTTGTGTGTTGATATTAGTAATTATTTAAGGAAGCCGTAATTTAAACCAAAACTCTTTGTGGTTTATTTAAATGTATGATAAAGTTTAGTTCCTTACCAGCTCCAACAAGTAAGGAGCTGAGTAAATGATATATACGCCACATATATATCTCCTGCGTTTGTTATGAGTTTATTACGTACCCAAGGCCGTAGCCAGCCAATAATTTAAGGTGTGGGGGGAGGGGGGTTGGTGGACACGTCCCCCAATTGCCGGAAGCTAGAATTTAAAAATAATTTATAAACAGTTCTAGAAGCTATCTGAATTGTTTTTTTTTGCAACATTATCCCCTAACTGACAAATTCTAAATATTAAACACCTCTAGAAGCTCCCTGAAGCACTTTTTATGGTTACACAGCTACCTAATTTGTACTTGTATCTTAATTTTGATATTGTTTGAATCATATATAAAGCCATATTTATTTTGTTCATAAAATTTCGGGGAAGGTTTGAAAATTTGAAATAATGACATTATGTACTACAAAATAAATTATATAAAATCAAAGTGTCGGGGTATAAAACGAAAATTACTTGTATAAGATCAAAAGTATGTAATTTTATTTAAAATATTGTAAGTACTTCATTGCATACACTTCATATACATGATTAGCTAGAATAAATTTAATCCACATACATTAACTACTTTACCTTAAAATTAGTACGCAAAATGGATAAAATATTAAGTATAACAATAGAAATTTAATGATTTTAAATCAATTAATCAATAATTATAACTTATATTTATACACTTATTAAAATAATGCAATAAAATTTTGATGATCGAATGACCATAAGGGACAACCTACTCACGAATGCATGAGAGGGATAGCCTATCAACTAAGAGCTTTTCACTGTTTGACATAATTCAAGGTGGTTCAGTTATCTGAAAAAAACAGTTAATTTATCTAGTTCAATAGTTAAGTCATTCGATAATTACAGGTTGTAATTCTGTCGTTAACCAATTCATGCCAGTCATATTATTTTATAATTTTAAATATCGGCACAAATATGTCCATTACTTGGATCTGAAGGGTAGTGGAAAGGGAATATGTATAGGGATGTGAAGAAAGTATCGGCACTTTACTAATTTCGATATTTTCCTTTCGATACTAGTATTTTATTACTCGATACTTTTACTGATATTAGTACTCACACTCCGGCATCGAAAGAAATAACTTTTTTTTATCTTCACTCATGTTGGGATTCTATTTTTACAACGGTGGACTGTGGAGGAAGAACAAATGACACTAATTCTTAATTCTCGCTCATTTTCTGCAACTCTAGAATTCAATCTATTTTAGCTCATCATAATTTATAGCTGCTCTTTCATGTTTATTTATCAATACAGTCACCTGACCGCTTGACGGGACGAGGGGACACCACAATCTACCTAGCACGACCCCTCGTTCAAGTTTGACCTTGAACTTGACCTTGACTTGTAGAGAGTGTGCATTGTGATGATTACTCAATGTTGGTTTCTCCCTCCTCCTGACCTCTTTTCCAAACTTGTTGGGTTACGAAATTTCCTCCCCTAACTCTCTCTCCCCTTCAACCCCCTCGCCTACCACCCCAGACATGTTGGTTCTTGATGATTAATTATTAATGATTGTTAATTGATTATTGCTAATTAATTATTGGCTAGGATTGAGGTGTTGGAGTTTTTTATTTATTTGTTTATTAGCATAAGGTGAGCGGCGTCGGGCGTGGAGCACGAAGCTCTTCTGACGGCAGCGTGGCGTAGAATGAACATTGATTCCATCCAAGACTCTGTTGGACTGCCTTTCACTTTCCCGCAGCTCGTCATGCCCCCTCTTCTACTTCCTTTCTCTTTTTCCCGCCACCAACCCCAAAGTTCATGGACTCCGAAATATCAAATTTCAACATCTGGTTTTAACCATAGGCAATGTTGTTAATAGCATTGACCCCATTGCAGACTCGTTAACTCCGCATTGTCCCGTTATCTGACACTCGACCTCTTGAGCTCATCGAATGTGGTAGCCAAAGCTATTACTTAGCCACCAACAAGGCGTTTTCGTGACAGACCAAGATTCAAACCTCGAACCCCTGCACTAAGATTGTTTAACGGTATCTAGCAAACCCCGATCTCGACACATTCTTTTACCAGCAAGTCCTAAATCCATGGGGGTGATGTGTACCAGCATTTAAGTAGAGTAGAAAATCACCCAAGTGAGATTCGAACCCACGGCCTCCTCCCGCCATAACTATATGAGTGACATGGAAGTCACGGGTGTCAAAGTCCTCTGAACGCACCCCAAGCCAAATAACCTTGTTGTGTTTCAGCTCATGCAATGAAAATTATACTCAGTCATTGACACGGGATTCGAACCCAAGACTTTGAAATAACAACAAAAATAAACTTCTGTATCTCTTGTTAAAAGCAGTATAATTATTAGTACTGAAAGTTTTTTAGATCACACTATGAAAAGTATACTTGGAATAATTATGATTACTCAGTCATTAACATGGGATTCGAACCCGAGACTTTTGGCTCAACAAAAAATAATTATCATACGCAATATAGAGTTCTGTCTCTCCCCCTGATGATTTCGAGATTGCTATCGAAAAAGTAACAGCGGGGACTTGAAATGAGCTGTCATTAGTACCAGCTATTAAGAAAAACTCGTACTATGCTCTTCATGCAAAAGTGAAATAAGTGCTGATTTGCGTGAGAGATCATATTGTAGCGGCAAACTATCTATAGCTAGTTGAAGCGGTACTAATTTTAAAGAGTATTTACCAGATAGTTTCAAATTGTCTAGAATTAAACAAGTAATAATCAAGTAGGTGTGCGTCCGTCCAATGCTTCCGAGTTAGATACACGGTCTCAATCGCCGCTCCCCCCGTCATAGACGCTTTAAAACCACGCGACCATCGATCGGGGGCATACCACTCAATGCACACAACATTTGCGACAGCGAGGAAAAAAAAGGGGGGCTTACCGGTCGACCTGATTTTCCTAGCATAGCTACGCTTTATCAGCATAGGATAGGGAAGTGCACCAGCATTTTGCTAAGCCCAATTTATTCATTCTGTGCCATGGGATGCCCACAACCCGAGGGCTAGCACAGCTAATGTCGTCCTTGTGTAGCCGCACTTGCTATCCAAGCTTATTTTTTCTGCGCCAAAGTGTACTCACATTTGCATTAACAGACATAGTAGAGCGTCTACCCGACACGTCCATCCTCATCGGCAACTAGAAGCGTTCTGGTGGATAACGGGAGTTACAAAGGGTCTTCTTGAGCGACCATCGACCGTGGGCTTACCTCTCAATGGACACAACATTTGCGAGAGTGATAAAAAAAAGGGGTGGTTTTGCTGGTTGACCTGATTTTCCTAGCATAGCTACGCTTTATCAGCATAGCATAGGGAAGTGCACCAGCATTTGCTTAACCAAACTAATTCATTTTGAGCCATGGGGTACCAACAACCCGAGGGCTAGCACAACTAATGTCGTCCTTGTGTACCCGCACTTGCTATACAAACTTATTCATTCTGCGCCAAAATATACCCACATTTGCATGAACAGACATAGCAGAACGTCTACCCAGCACGTCCATCCTCATCGACAGCTAGAAGGTGTCTAGTGGATAACAGGACTTACAAAGGGTCTTGTGCGCATAGGGCATGCGCAGATGTGTATTGGGCTATCGGTGCCATTACAGGCGGATCGCCCTTTGAAGTCCCTATAAATAAACCTCGAAATCATTACAGTCGGTCATTTAAATTTGTGATTGTCTCCAATAATCATCAAGATGAGTTTCGACGCGCTAAAAAATTGGCTAAATTCAGTTATGTTTCAAAATCTTTTTGTATATTTTAATGGTTACTATTTTGCTTATTTCTTCTTTGGTGTAAAGCGGAATTTGTTCCTTTGACAGACTTTCAAGAAAACCCACCCCCGCCACCTACAATGCCAGTAGCGCCGGGTAGCCCAGATCCACTAGAGTTTTTCAGCGAGGACGGAAGTTGCCTGGTGGATGGCGACTGGTCCATGGGTAATTAAAGTCCTGATTTAGATTTGAGCGTGATTGGCGTGTAGTTTTTTCTCACGATAGTAATTAATATGTATTTATTTAATTTCAGACTACTGGCATCCATATGGGCTGGAAAAGGGCCTGCGGGGCAACGTAGCGCCTGAATCGACGTGCGTGCCGGCGCCTGTCCTGGTGGAGGTGGGCCCTGTACTAGAAGCGGCCGGTGCTCGGAACGGCATCGCCGGCGTCCTCATGCAGCCCCCGTCATCCTCAGGCCGGCCCCCGCCGTCCTCACGCCACCCCCTATCATCCTCTCACCGGACCATGGCTTGTGTTGAAAAGTTTAAGAATGCCAGATGTACAGAGATGTGGGAGTGTATGTTTAAAGCGATGAAACGCTAAGACAAGGATTTGAAACAATTTGTACTCCAGCACGAGGTGTATACCAAGGAGCCCCTCAGCCCTAGGGATGCATTCTTTGTCGGGCGTTCAAATTGTATCAAGCTCTTCCACGAAGCAGACCTTTCTTGTGGAGAGAAGATCAAGTACTTGGATATGTGTTCATTGTATCCTTACGTTTGCAAGTACAAAAAATACCCCGTCTCCCACCACAAAATACCTTTGGAACCAAATTGTCCGTATAGAGATCAAGTAGAAGGTATAGCCAAAGTAACAGTGACACCTCCGCGGGATTTATTCATGCCCGTATTGCCTTCACGGATGCACAACAAGTTAATGTTCATCTTGTGCAGGAAATGCGGGGATGATAAAAACCAAGGCGCGTGTCAGCACAACGACAAAAAAGATCGCTGGTTGACAGGCGTCTGGCTGATTGAAGAGATCCGGAAAGCCATTGAGAAAGGCTACACCGTTGAAGCAGTACACGAAGTGTGGGAGTACAATGTATCTGTTTACGATTGTCAGACCCGTTCTGACGGATTGTTTCACAGGTATATTGATACATTTTTTGGAAATTAAACAAGAATCCAGCGGATGGCCAGAGTGGTGTACCTCACAAGAGGAAAAGTTAGCTTATATTCAAAATAATGAGGAAAGGGAAGAGGTAAAACTCGATTTCGGCTCAGTTTGTAAAAACCCTGGTCTCCGCACTCTGGCGGTTTTTAAAATGGGGAAATTAAAATTATTAATTTAATATTTAATTTTTTTTCTCACTATAATTTTAAAATGTTTTTTTTAAATTTTTTAATTCTGCAATTTAAAAGGGGGGGGATTGGTAATATTTTTTTGGGGGGGCCCTTTTAAATTGGAAACCACCCCCTTTTTTCCCCCGAACCTTTTAGGCCGGGGGCCAAATTATTCCCCCCGGTTTTGGTTTAAATATTAAATTTATATTTTCTAAAAAAAAATTTAAACAAGTCCCCACCTTTTCCAAACCCTGTGGGTTTTCTTTTCCTTAAAATTGTATTTTTAAAATTTTTTAAAAAATTGGTTTGTTTTGTTTTTAAAAAAAAAATTACCCCCACACTTCCCTTTCCAAAATTTCCTATAAAAAAAATATGAAAGTCGTGAACCTGGGGTTTTTCCCCCATTCCCCTTTCAGGGATCCCAAAATTTATTTTCTTGTAAACATGCCCCTGGAAAAAGCCCGTTTCCCTTGGGTTGGGCCCCAAAAACCCTTGGAAAGGGCCCCCGTAAGGGTCCCGGGGGGGATAAATATCGCATTAATTTTGGGGGTTTTTCACGGGTTTTTAAATTTTTTAAAATAAACAAGCGCGGGGGGGCGGGGGGGTTTTTCCCCCGAAAGATTTATTTCTAATAGGGGAAAGGGAAATAATTTGGTGGTCCCTGGGCAAACCTTTTTTCACGGGGGAAATTTTAAAACCCGCCCTGGTTTTCATTCCTCCAAATCCTATGTAAATAAATTCGTTTGTTAAAAAGAACCCAATTGGTGGGTCCCGGCCCCTTACCCAACGATGTTGGTAGTACACCATCATTTTGATTTACTGCTTTTTGAAAAGGGGGCTGGTTTTGTTAAAACTTAGCTTTTTAAACGAACCCCCACGGGACCACAAGGGCTTTTGGGTATTGACACCGGAAGGGTCAATAAAGGTTTTTTTTGGGTAAATTCCCAAAATTTTTGGTAACGCCCTGAAAAAAAAAATGGTGTAAGGGTTTCCTTACTTTTTGGAACCCCCAGTTTTTTTCTTTTAATGTTTCTAAAAAGGGTCAAAGTCTAAGTCCCCCTTTTAAAAAAATTTTGCGGGACGGCAACCCCCGCCAAAAAATAAAACCCAAGATTATGTCCTTTTGGGTTATCTGGTTCCTGAAATCCACAAAAAAGGGTTTTGGGGGTAAAAAATTTTTTTTTTCATTAAGTTATGACCCCTTTTAAAAAATTTTTGTTTTTTTCCCTATTTTTTTTCGCAAAAAACAGTTTTTTTTTTGAATTTTTTTTTAGACCCGGGCAAAATTTTTGATTCCCCCAAATTTCCCCCAAACCTGACCATCATTGTTTTTTTTTAAATATTTTTTCTTCGAATATAATTGTTTGTTTTTAAAAAATTTAAATTTTTTTTTTTTTAAATTTCTTTAAAATTAAAAATTTTTGTATTTTTTAAAGCAAAAATTAAAAGATAAATTTTTTTTTTAAAGAAACCATTTTATTTTTTTCCCTCTTTTAGGGAGGGCCTTATTGATGTAAAATAAAAAAAATTTTTACGTAATTTTTGTGTGTTATTTTTCAAAAAAATTTTGAAAAAAAAAGTTATTTTTGTGATTTCCCCAAAATTTATTTAAATAAAAGTTATTGTATAGAGCTCAAAAAATTAAAAACCCATGGGCCCACAAAAACCCCTTTGGCTTAAAACCTTTTAGAAAATTTTTCCGTCATTAAATGGGGCTTATTAAAAATTCACGGAATTTTTTTTCCCAAAAAATTAAAAAACAAATTGATTTTCAAATTAGCATTTTTTAATGATTCCCCCTTTTTTCCTGGAGTTTGGGTGGAAAACTTTTGTCTAATAAAACTCCCCCAAAAAATAACGTTGCCAAAAAATTTTGGGGCCCACCAAGAGATATTTTCTGGGACCCTTATTTTGTCAAAATAGGGTTTTAACCCCTTTGCCAAGCTTCAAAACCCCTTTTAAATTTTACTTCCGTCCCCTCAGGCTTTTTCGTTTTAAAAAAGGGTCCAGAAGGTGATGTGTTGGGGTGTACAAAAAAAGTTTGTGTTTAATTTTTTCAAAACCATGAGTCCTGGGGGGCGGGCCCCCAACCGGTTGTTCGTTGACCCCGAAAAAATTCGGCTAAAGGAAAAATAATGATTGACTCTGTTTGGGTGGCTTACACACTTTAAAGGGGGGGTGCCTTTGAAAAGGTGAAAAGCAAAGTCACAAGAGGTTTTTGCAGGTGGAAAACGAGGAGGTGCTTTTTAAAAAGAAGGCGACTACTGTTAGGGGGGAGCGTTTTGCCCTTTTGGCTTTTGCCCCTTTAATCAGTGGTTCCTGGGTTTCCTTTTATTAAAAAGTAATAAGGGAACACACAAAAAAGATGTTTGGTGTCCCGGAAACATTACCCCTTTACGGCAACCCCACCAAAAGTGGCATCGCCCCCAAATTAGTGGTCCCCGGTTTTTGGACAAGAATTTTGGACAAAACCCCCCTTAAAAAATTTGCGACAAGTCTAAAGGGATTTTATACCATCAAGTACTACAGAGTATTTACATTTTTGCAAAACCCACCGTCTGAAAATCCCACCCCCACCACCCCCTTATACTGAGTGTTGTACTTCATCCCTGCGTGTTTAATTACTTACCGGGACAGGCACGTAAAAAAAGCTGAATTTTACTAGAAATATCTTCCCAGGGGCCCCCGGAATCTCTTGGGATTCAAAGGGAGTAGTAAATATTAAAAGTCCCCTCTCCGTGGACCCATTATTGTGGTTTTAGTAAACGATCTGGTCGAGAAAGAGAACGCGAAACTTTGGGGGGGGGGGGGGGGGGGGTTTCTCACGGCACTGCAAAATAAACTTTCGAAATAATTTTTGTGAACCCGAAACGTTTGGGCCCATTAGAGATCCGAATCCGTACCACAACCACTTAACCATCGTAACCCTAAAAAGAAAAAAGAAGGGGTGTATGAAAAAGGTAAATGCCGTTCCGAGCTTAATGGCTCGTTTAGCTGAATTTCTACGCCCCCTTTCATCCTGCAGGTTTTGCAGGGGAGGCGTCGCTCATAAAGGCAAAAAAGAAGTCTCAAAAAAAAGTACGAAAGGGCTTCCAAGGGGGGAGCTTATACCCTACAAAAAACCGGGCGAAAAAAAAAAAATTTTTCCACCAACAAGTGCGTGGTGTCAAAAATTGACGTCCCGGGGCAAGCCGTTAAACGATATGCGAATTCAAAAAATTTAAAATGACGTTGCAGGTATTGCTCAACGTCATCGACCATGGTTTTTTAAGTGTTTGTGGGTTTGTTTTGAACTTTTGTGTGTTTGCCATTTTTTTGCTAAAGGCATATATTTTTTCTTTATCAATTTATCGGTCAGTGGCGAGTTCAGGTACTAGAAGCCCAAGTTTAATTTGGGGATGTGTCAGCACTCCCCGCCAGCCGGGCAGGCTTAAAATTTTGTGGAGAACGGGGATGCGAACTTTGTTTGAATGTTTGAGGGAGCAGTGGGGGGAAGGAAAACCCCTTACATAGAGAACGGCCGAAGTCCCACGTGTTGAACTTACCCCTGAATAACGGGAGGAAGGTAATTTACTCGTTTTTTCTTCAAGGGGGCCTAGGACTTTGGTTTGGAGGAAGTTCTCACCGCCACCCCAGGAACACAGGAAAATGCGTCTGGAAATAACTTTTAAATATTTTTGGCTAGAGCCGTTTGAATTCAGACCTGTAATAAGGATTAGGGCCTTACACAGTAAATATTTGTAAGCCCATCAAAAGGACATTTAGGTGTTTTTTGTTTTACCTTACTATTTTTTATGTGTTATTTAAACGTTCTTTATTTGGACTATTTTAAATTCAAGGCGAAATTTTTGTGTGTATAGTTTTGCCCCTTTAAAGATGGCAATATAAATTCATTGGTCTTTTTAAACAGTTGAGGTACTTTTTATTATGTTTTAAAAATGTTACTATCAGGCAGATGTCTCAAAATTGCAAAAAAACCCATCCTCTCGGCCGGGGCGTGTTAGGTCCCCAAAACCCCGAGAGGAAACCGTTGTTTCTTAATGGCCCCAGCAGGGCGGTTATAAATTTTTGTGTAGGAAATTGTTTCGAATTTTTGAATGGTGTGTAGCGAAGACGGCAGAGACCTTAAACTGTGCAAAACAAAACGAAAAAGAAAACCCCATAACTGATCAACCAATCAAAAAAAGGAGAACCCGCTTCTATAAACCCCGCAGGGGAAGAGTAATCGGCGGGAAGTACCTGGGCGAGCCAGAAAAGTATTCCCCCCCCCCAAAAATAGGAAATAAAACACCGCAACACCCTGCCAGAAGACGCTTTTGTTTAGGTGAAGAAAGACTGCACGTACCAGACACCCGCAGTTCAAGAATAAACCCAAAAGATGGGGAACAACTGATATTAACAAAAACCTCGACAACGGAGTCCCTTGTGTCCCAGAAGGTGCCCCACACCTTCACAAGGACTCGGGATAGCCCGAAGATAGTGCCGTCATCAATTTTGGATCACAACGGTTTTAATACTGGAAGGGGAGTATGGACGCTTTTCCACTTTTCCCGAATACACAATGCAAGGGAAAGGGGGGAAAAATCACACAAGTTTTGCATTTGACCGAAAATTCGAAAACAATTTTAAAACTTCGTTGGAGGGGGGTATTACAAAAAATCCCAACCAAGGCTTACCTTTGGAATATTGATTAAAATCCCATTTAATAAAGTTCCCATAGTGGGAGAATTGGGGAAAACAAGGCGTAATATGGGGTACAAAATCCCCACCACAAGATTACCAATGGGGAAAACTCCTTATCCCCCCCCCTACCCCAAAAACATCTAAAGAATCAGTATGAAAATGAAGAGGTATAAACTCCACCAGGGGAATCTCTATTGGACGATTTACTTTTCTATTCCCTGGATAAAAGGAGCTGCCTGCCCCAGAGTGAGGACATCTTGGGGCCTGCCGTAAAACCATGAGTCCCATGACACAAATGGAAAAGGGAATACCCTATTAGGTTTTAAAACTTGACCAATCAAATCCGAACTTAATTGACCCCAGGGCCAAACAGGGCCGGAATCTTACTCGGCCCCTACCAAAAGATTCCCGACAAAGACACCCCGGATCGCGGATTTGAGATGGTGGGCTACAACTTTGGGTCACCCGATACGTGGTCAGCGTATGTATCGAAGTTGTTCGTTTTGGCACAACACCGTTATCCCTCCCCATGGGACAGATGCATATGGAAAAAATACTAGTAAACTAGAAACCATTTTCACTGACGGCCCCCTGTCCTGGCAGCTTAAAACCCCTCGAGTGCCAGATGCCTAGCCCGAGACCCAAATTCACCCGGTCAATAAAGGGAAAAAGTACTGCCGAGGCCCCTAGTTTTAGATGGGGAAAATGGGAAAGAAACACCCCGGTCATCGATCGGTATTGACTTTTAACACAGATACTACAGCTAATGGGGACGTGGCTGTATTAAAAATTTCCCCCAAATTTAAGAAGATCAATATACATATTAAATTCATGAGAGACACACTTTGGGGACATTTTTGGATCAAAACCAGACTCCCCCGGGAGAACCTAACGAAAGTCCTGCGAGAGATAGAGGGAAGAAAAATAGCCGGTTCTTAATATCAAAAATGTACTTTTGTTTTAAATCCCCTACTTGTTTATTGTATAAAAATTTTAATGTAAAAAAAGGGCCCTAGACCGCTTCTCTCGTCGCCAATGGTGATTTCCGGTAGTCCTCATTCCCGCCCATGCGAGAGTATAAAAGCGGGGGGAATGATAATCGGGATAATAATCGGTTGCGGGAGGAGGGCAGCAACAAAAATGCTAGTAAAATAGACCAGCAATTCAAGTATAGAAATTAATTGTACAGCATTTTGTGAAGTGAATGAAAAATTCACACCATCACACTTTTAAAGGAATCGGCCTGCAATGCATAAAGTTACATGTTTATGAAGGTAGGTTACATATGCAGGGTTTGAAACCCTATATTAGCCCATGTCATGGTGTTTTACCGGCGAGGAATTTTTAAATTTCAAAGGTGTTTCCCAATTTCTTTACCCCCCCCTATGCGGGATTCTTTAATGTCAGGGTCAGAAAAACCCAAAGTTAAAGGGGTCCCACTTGGGTGGCAAAAATATAAAATTTTTAAACGTGATAAATTTTTGGTTTCAACAAATGACATCAAACCCCAAAGACTTTTTTTTCTGTAAGAAGACTCGTACCGATTGTTTGGTCATAAATGAAAATTATTGTTCAAGTAACCTGTTTTAATAAAGAATTAAGATTTTAATTTATTTATAATCGCTTTGGAGAAGGTTGAACCTTTCCCCCCCACCCCAAATATTACCCCACTTTTGGCCTGTATATTTTGACCTTTGACCCCCGCGTATTTTTTTAAGTTTTTTAATTATAATGCGGATACGCAATTTTTAAACAAAAAAAAGAAGAAATATTTTCAGGTTAATTTATTTTTTTTTATATTAATGTAATGGTAAATCAAGTTTTTTGATAAATTATATTTTATTGACACGATGTTTTAAGTAAAAACCTTGTATTGCATTGGGAAACATGCAGATAAAAAACGTGGAGCGCGTTAGTATGATTCTTTAAAGGGGTTGGAGTTCAAAATACCTTTAAAAAAGGGTTTTTTCCCCTACATTTTTTTCAAATTTCCCTCCCCAAATGGGATTTTCCTCCCTCTCAATTTGTAATAAATATGTCACTAAATAAAAATCCACCCCCAGTGTGAGACAAATAAAAAAAAAAAGGAAAGAAAAATAATTTAGAAAAAAAAAATTGGGGTGTCCTTGGGGGGTTTAAAAAACTTGGAGGGACTAGGTTAACCGATGTACTTTAAATTTTCCTTTCCCCCTTTCTACTTCCCCCTGATTTGCGCTGGGATTATGGTCGTCCAGGTTGCTGCCCCACCCGTAAAAAAACCCCGGGGGGTTTCGAAACCCACGTGGGGGCAAGGGGTTTCCAAAAAAGGAATGAAAAAAAAAAACTTAATGTATAAAAAAAAATATTTGGGGACAGTATTTCAAGGTTCAACCTAGAACTTTAATTTGCGGAATAGACGTTCCCCTGCCTCCAGACGTCAGGGTTTTTTTTTAAAAACTATTTGATTACTAGGTTCTTAGTATAAAATAAAAAAAACCGCTTAGTTTTTAGTTTAAAAAAAAAATTATGATGCACGACAAAAAAAATATAAAAATAAACTTGGCCTTGCACGGTCTGGAATGAGGTCTTACGGGGGGGGGTTTGACTTGGGTGAAAATTTTGTGATATTAGGCGGTTGGTAAAAAGTAAAAAAAAAGGATGAAATTTTGAATTCTTTAGATGACCCCATTGGATCAATGATAGGGTTAGTAATGATAATTAACGTGATTGGGTGGCGAGCGGTGGTTATCCCCCTGATCCTTCAGTTTGCCCGGGATTTCCCAAGCCCCGACGGGAGGGCGGCGGGAATTGCCCTTTTGGCAAAGAGGTCGTCCTTTCTGCCCCTGAGAGACGTTTCCCGGGCCCCGTTACCCCTAACTTTTACTTAAAAATTTATTTTCCTTTTGGTCCGCTATCACAATTTGTTTAGCAACTCTGGCCCCTCCCGTCCCCTCGGCCTCTTCCACTTCCCGTATAATTTTGGGGCTTTGAAAAGGCCCTCCAGTGATAAAGCCGTATCACACACACTAGCTGTACTTGAAACCCCGTGTGCTAGTGCACTAGTAGCACGTCATTTAGCGTGTGTGAATCAAAAAAAGTAAAATGGTTTGCCTTGGTACTGGACCAAACTTTTTTAGGTTGAACACGTGCTTTTTTCTTTTGTTTCGACACTTGTCTCTGTAATTTAAACCCAATCATGTGCGCTGGATGTTTTGTGAAAAAATGGTTATAAATGACGAAAATGGTCATAGGATGTGTTTTTGTTGTTGGCAGAAAATTTTCAAAAAACCTTTTTATATAATCCCAAATTGCCATTTATGACAATTATTTTAAATATATAAAAATTTTAATTTAAAAAAGTATCTAAAACGAAAAACTTTTGTTCCGCCCCAATTTTAATCAAAATAAACTTGATAGATGCCAACCTTTGGTGTGTTTTTTTTTTTTTTTTTTTGAATTTTAAATGTGGTGGGCCCAAAAAAAGAAATTTTTTTTATCAAGGATAGTCTTGGACACCCATGGGTTAGGGCCTCTGACCCCCAATGTAAATAATGATAAAAAATTTAGGGAGATATAAAGTTTGTATCCCCCCAAATGTATTTTTACCTACCCCAATGTATTTATTTAGCATCCTGCGACCTTATTCGTCTTTCCCACATTCCCGGTTTATTTTTTTTTCTACGCCCCCCTCTCAAAATTTTTCGATATCTTTTTAGTAATTAATGCAGTGCTGACTCAAAATTAACTCTGAGTTCGTAAATATTTGACTAGGACCTGTACCAAACGCGCGTGTGAATACTATAGTCCCATTTCCATTGTATAGCAGTATACAGATATCTGTGAGCTAGCACACTTGATTTCTAGTAAAAAGCAAGTGTCGTGTGATACGGGTTTAGATGAGATTTTAAAAAAAACAGGTGGTGTTTTTAAGGAAATTTGTAGAAAACACGATGAATGGGGAACAGGAAAACGATAAAAAATAAATAGGTTTGTGAAGTTGGTTTCCCAGAAAAGTAAATAAAGTCAGAATTAGGCCAAAATATATAATTTTCAGGTGGGCGGGGTCCACCAAAACCATATAGCCTTTATGCTCACCCCCCCCGTACAAAAGGATTTGTTGCATGGCGACGGGGGCGGTAGCGGGGGGGGGTGTCATAACCAGTTGGAATGTCGGGCATGCGGTTGGCCTAATTCTTCTCTGCCCCGCGAAAAGGCAGTGAAGCCCGGCCCCCGGTTTTTTTGATCTTTGTCTGCAACTTGTTGGTTTTTCTAAGCCGCGTGAAAATGTTAGTCTTAAATTAGTCTTCCAGGAAAAGTATGGTTTTGCAAAGTTAGTTTAATGTTGAAAATTTTAAAATGATGTTAAAAAAGGGTCGGGCCCGTGCAGGTTACAAAAAAACATAAAAGGAAATTTAAATTTTAACAACGGTTTAAAAAAAAATTTAAATTTCTTAATTGTCCGCTGGGCGGTAATGCCTTTCACAACAAAAAAAATCAGCCTCCAAAAAAATCTTTTTCAAATAAAACAAATATTAAAAGGTTTAAAATAAAACTTGTTAAAAATATATATATATATTATTTATATATAAAATTTTTCCCTTAGTTTTCCCCTTAGTATACTTACATTATTGTTGATTAGGGGGTGCTAAAATTTTTTTTAATATTTAAAACGGGCTAACACAGACTTGAGAAATTATAAGTCCCAATTTTTTCCCTGATGGCACAGCATGAATTTTTATTAAAAAAATGAAAAATATAGTTTGACTATCTAATAATTTACTCTAATTATATTGTTAAAGGATTCACTCCTATACCCCCCTTAAAAAACTATTAACAATTTTTAATATTGCATGGAAGAAATATCCCAATAGTAAGGGGGTGAAAGTAAAATAAAATAAATGTCAAAACCCATTAAATTTCGTGCCCCGCCATGATCAATGCTTTTTCTTAGGGGAAAAAGTGGCACCTCCCATTTAGAGAAACAATGTGGGAAAAAGTAAAAACTTGAAATGTGGGAGATTGAGTTTTTCTTTTGGGAGAAATGGTTCCCTTTTCAAGGAGGTAGATCAAGGGTTTTTAGTTATTTATGGGAGAATTGGTTTCCCTATTCAAGGAGGTAGATAAATGTTATTTTTGTTTATGGGAGAAATTGGTCTATCATTCAAGGGGTGACAATGTTAGTTGTCTTGGGGGAAGAAATTGTTACCTCTTTTAAAGGGGTGGTCAATGTTAACTTTAGGATAAAGTGGGCCAAAAATCATTTAAACCATATAGTGTGTTTTTTGAGCAACATGACCACTGAAAAGACAAGTTTAAAAATATTATAGGTTCCTCTTTTTTAGTGGCTCAGGGCTCTTTTAACATTATTCCGTCAGAAACGCTTACCTTACAGCTCCTTGGGTGGTTATTGGAGCGATCTTTTAAACTCATTTTTGCTCGATGCATGCGGGGTTTCTACTACACATTACCCCTGTTATTTTTGCGGATGATACAGTTAATTTTGTTGGTTGGTTGAAGAAATCGCTTAGCTCTTGGTGAATTGTGGCTCTAAACCCCAAAAATTTTCCCTGTCAGTAAATTATGTGTGTTAAAATTTGGGAATATCATCGTTTGGGTTGGTTTGGTAAAATTTGGGTTCTGAAGGAAAGTTTTTAAATGATTGTCTTGTTGGTTTATTGAAAGGTTTTTTTTTTAAAATTTTTATATAATTTTAAAAGTGGAAAATTTTAACTAAAAATTTTGAGAATTTATTTTTGATTCTGTAAAGATTCTAAAACAAAAACTTTTTTTTAAAGGAATCTTAAAAAAAAATGTTATTAAAATTTTTTGAATTTTGCTTATGTCTTTTTGGCCCGAAATTTATTGTTTAAAAGAAAATACAAAAACAAACAAAAAAAAACCATTTTAAAAGGAATTTACAAAAAAATTTAAAAAAAAATTTTTTTATTTAAGATTGGGCCTTAATTTGGAATTTTGTTACTTCTTCTGTTCCATCTAAATTATTTGTTTAAAAAAAAAAACTGATTGGCTTTTAAATTTTGTTATACTTTAAATTTTTGTCTGTTCGGATCCCGCTTTGCTATTTTGGTGAGCTTTTCGACCAAAACCCACAATTGAGCTGCGATTCTCTTTTTTGAAAGACTTAGAGATGTTTGAGATGCGTACTTTGTAATGAAAATTACGGGTTATTTAAAAAAGTGTGGTCCTTTTTAAATTTTGGGGAAATTTGGGGGTTTTCTTTTAGAATGTTTATGTATTTGAAAAGCAATCAAATTTTGGGTTTTTTAAAATAAAATCGGTAAATTTGAGAAAACCATAATAGAGATCTTGTTTATAAAAATCGTTTATAAATGTATTTGTCTTTTGTTTAAAATTTAATTTTTTTTGCAACATTCCAAATTTTTTGGTCTATTTCATATTTTCATTATTTTGCATAAGAAATGGGTTTTTTCTCCCCGCTTGGGCTTTTGCAAATTTTGGGGGGGGTTTTTCCCTTCGGTTTTTCAATGCTCCCAAATAGGGTTGTTTTTATTTATTTCCTTTTTTCCTTTTTTTCCAACATGTTTTGAAAACACCCAGCAAAAAGTTTTCTCCCCATTCAATTCGAGGTGTTTTCCCAAATTTTTGTTTTGATTGGGGGGCAGTGGCGGGAAAGGGCAGAGAGGGCGATAGGGGGGAATTTAAATACAAATTTAAATCCGGGAAATTTTGTCCCTATCGGGGTCATTCTTCACCGTATTTTAAGGCGAGTTAGAGAAAATTGTTGAAGTCATGAAAAAAATGTTGAAATTGGAGAAAGGAGCTTCAGATAGATAAAGCAGCCACATTCCCGGGGAGTTGGCTTAAAAGTCTGAGTCATGATGGCTGGTTATTTTTAGCCCGACTTATGAGGGTTTTGGTCCTGGGAAAATCTTTTAATTTACGAATCTTGAGAATTCTGGGCCCTTGGCAATGATCAAGCCCCATGAAAAAAAACAATACCACGTAAAAGGTTAGGGGTGCGTTGGGACTTACAAAAGACCCCTGGTTCACTTTTTTTCCTGGGTGGAGGCTGATATTTGTAGATTGTGACGGGTTTTAAAGTAATGGCCCAATACCTGATGCTCCGATACACTAATAAAAAATTATTAGTTCAGGAAAATTCATGGAATGTATTCCCCTTAAAGGGGGTTTCTTGAATCTTGATAACCATTTTCCAAACAAAGTCTAGAACTTTATCTTTTGAAAAGTGCTAATTTTTTTGGGCTGAACTATTCCACCCCACAAAAATACAGCCCATTACAACCACAAGAAAAAAAATAAAAACAATAGAAAATTAGTTCGAAAAATAATTATGACGGCTGTATTTGTGTCTGAAATAAAAAAAAAAACTGTAAAAGTTATTTAAATTTTTCCTATATAAACCCCCAAAGGGGTCTTACCCCTAGCCCCTGGATCTGAGCAATTCGCCCAAAGATTGAGGAAAAGGGATTTTTTTCAAAAAACCCTCCTTTAACCTTTTTTTTAGGGCATTTCAACTTCCAAAACAGAATATGTGTAAAGAGTAACAGCGGGCCCTGATGGGAGTTTCAATACTTTTCCAGCCATTAAGAGGATGGGTAAAAGACCCTCAGATTGAGCAATTTGCAATAGCTTGAGGAAGTGGGAAATTTTTTTTCCAGAAAATCCTCTTTTAACTTTTTTTATGTGCATAGTTCCATATTATATATTTTTCTTATATTTTTAAAATTTAAAGCAAAAAAAATTTGTAGTGTATCTTTTTTTTTGAACGGTGACATCATCTTTAAAATTGTTCGTTTTGGGGGTTTTTTGGGAATTTTGTTTAACAAAAAGGGTTTTCCAACTAAATATACAAATGAGGTTTACACAAAATTTTGTAGTTTTCCTTTTCCCTATTAAACATTTTTTTGAGTAAACTACATGCTCGTCTCCTGTGTTATTATTGTAAAATTTTCAAAATTGTGTTTAGACTGTGTTCGTCTTAAATGCTTTCAAAGGGGGGTAAAAAACCTATGAGTGGGTTTTGTTTGTCATTCTTAGCCAATGGGCCTAATACAACATTTTTGAACATTGAAAACCAATTGTGGTTTAATTCAATTAAATTTAAAAAATTTGATTGTTTGTTTTTTTCGCAACCCCCTTAAAAAGGGCCTATTTGGCCAATATAAAAATAATTTTGGAATGTTTTGTGGGGAAAACTGGATGTCATTTGGAAAGAAATAGACGGGAAGTTTGGAAAAAGAAGAAAAAATTTTAACCCCTAACTTGTGTTGAATATTTTGTAGGTTTTTCCTTAAAGAAATAACTTTATGGAAAGTAAAATGGAAAAACATTAATTTTTGTACGTTCATAAAGGGGTGTAAAAATATATTTGGAGGGAATTTCCAGTGTGGGAACGAGTGGTAACGGGCCCCCCCCAATTTGGGGGTGGCCCTGTGCTAGTGAGGGGACAGGGGAAAAAATTGTGGGATGGAAATGTTTGCATTCACATGAATCTTATCAGGTGCAAAAATTTGGGCCCCCCCCTAAAAAACAAAATGACCGGACCTAGTGCTTTAAAAAGGGGCCTAGGTTCACACATAATGTTCATGTTCGGGCCAATATGAGCAAAGAAATAAAAACAAAATGGTGAAAACGGGGAAATTTTTTTTCATTGATACCCAAAAAGTTAGGGGCCCAGTTGAAAAAATTTTTTACGTTTGGTTTTGAAGTTCTAACCTACCCCATCCATTAAATGTCCCTAATTTTAGAGCACAATGTTTTTTTTGGGAATATGAGCAAAAAACAAGCACAAAAAAATGGCGAAAACAAAATTTGTTTGTTTTTTTTTAATATGTGGCTTTGTGTTTGAGCTTGTGGGTCCCCTTTTAAATGTTATCTAAAAGGGTAGGTTACAGAAATAACGTTTTTTCAAAAGAAATATGAGCCAAACGAAATTAAAAACGAGTTTAAAAAAAGAATTTTGTTATTTGTTTTTTTAAAAATGTGGGGGGCCCCCTTGAACTCGTTTTTTCTACATGTTATGGTATAGGGGAAGACTCAAGTTGCTGCCCATTAATTGTTCTTTAGATTTTCTAATTTTGAGGACAAATGTTATTTTCGGGACATATGGCACAAAGGAGCACATGGATGACTTAAAAAAATTTTTGTTATGGTGGTTTTTCAATATTTGGCGGGAGCTTGAGCTCAAGTTGGCCCCACATTAAATATTTCAAAATTTGGCCATTTTCCACCCAAAAATGTTCTGTTGGGGCCCATAGGCAAAAATTTGGCACAAACGATTAGAAAAAAAAGATTTTTTTTTCAGCAATGGGGGGGGCCAACTTAAATAGTTTGTTTGTCTAGGTTTAAAAGAGGTCACTTTTAGGGTTGGAAAAACAAAAGCGATCCTAGGGCGAGATTTTTTTCTAACCAAAGCTGTCTTTTTTTATTCCTCTGGCCTCTGCTGAAGCCATTGGCTTTTCGGAGGTCCATTGCTTACATCGTACGTTTTTTTTCCCCAGGAAGTTTTACCCTGAAAACGCTTCCACATTTTGTATTTTTAGTTTCTGAAGATTAAAAAAAAGCCCAACGACTTTCAAAAATCTTTTGTATTTTTGAACAACGATTTTTATTGCTCATAATTATATAATATATATTAATTATTTTTTAATTTATATATATATATATAAGGTATTGTTGAATAAACCCTGAGATGCTTTGCTAATTACTAGGGGGGAAAATTTTGTATATAGTTTTTTAAACAAGGGATTATTGTGTTAGCTACCCCATGTTTTTTTTAAATATCACCGTAATAAAAATATTTTTAATGTTGAAAAAAAAAAATACTATTTTTAATAATAATAGCTATATAATTTAACAATAAATTAGAGTTAAGATTGTCAAAAAACCATAATTTAAGTTTATATTTATTTAAAATTTCATTTAAAATTATTTCTGGCAAATTTTTTTTTAATGCTCACTATTTTATTTTTATTATTAATAAATAGAAAAAAAATTTGTTCATATTATTCAGTAACTCTAAACAAAAATAGGGCGTCACTTCAGAAAAATTTAAATGGGGGGGTTCATATTGGTTTCCACTTTCATTTTCCCTTTTGGGGAATAGTTGTCAAAAGCCCCATAATTTAAATGTCGATATAATTTTACCCGCGTAAACGGTGTTGAGAATGGGGTTTTTTTTGTTTTTCTTTAAATTTTATGACGTGAGAAAATTTTAAAAGGAAATAAAAAAGGAAAATTATATTAAAAAAAGGTGATATTGTTTTGGAATATGATCTGTTGTATCAGGTATTGTCATTTTTTTTAGAATATTTAACTCCCTTGCATCAGTTGTGTATCTATATTCAGTGAAAAACAACATACCTTTTATTTTCCGAAATCCCGAGGTTTTAAAAACTTTTAGGCCAAAGACTTTTAGGCCAAATGACTTTTGGTTTCTTTTTGGCCCAAATGCTTTTGGGGAAAACTGCCGGTTCCTTTCATACTATAAAAAAGTTTCTTTATAGTTACTTGAGCTGAAATATTTGATGAGCTCAAGTGAAAGGGTCAGCAATGAAATCCATATATATTATGTGTGTGTATATTTTTATATTCTATCAATTCAAAAATTTGCACGTAAAAAAAAGTTTACGAGTTAATTGACTAAAAAACCCAGTGTGTATAATGGGGGTGACCTTAAGGCCCGTTTCAAATGGAAAATGCTGCAAAAAAAGAAATTAAGGTTTTCTTGTTTTTTAGTTTTTAATGTATTGTATTAAGGGAACTTTTGATTATTTTCTTTAAATATTAGAAAATTTGAAAAAAATTTTTATAAAATTAAAAACCCACAAAATTGGGTCCTAATTTGGTGTTGAAGTGAGAATAAATAAAAAAGTTCCTCAGATTTTTTCTATTTCGAGCGTAATCTTGGATCTAATTATGTCTGTTGGCTTTTAGTCTACCCCAAACCCAAATTTGTCCACAAAACCCTTTCAAATTTTTTGAAGCTACTTATGGCCCAAACTGGCTAAAAGAAAATTTAAAAAAAATATTTTCACAAAAATAAACTTGTCGGGGTAGGAGACCCCCACAACCCCTGCTCGAGCCCCTTTAAATAAGTAGTCATGATTTTTGCCAATTTTACAAACAGATGTAGTAGTTTTTGTTTTTTTTTTTTAGTAAAAAACCAAAAGTAAAAAAAAAAATATTCTTTTTAAAAAGAATTTAACTCCATCTCCTTACTTTAAAAAATCAGATAAAGTTCCATTTAAAGGAATTTCTAGGTATCAAGTTAAAAACCAGAACGAGAATTATTTGATGTAAAACAATTTTTTTCTCTAAACTGAAACCCGAGTGATCATGTTTCTTATTTCACGTTTTTCGGCATTTCACTCTCAAGTTGTCCAAATTCCTGTCACCGGGAAAGAAAAAATTTTCAAATTAAAAAGAAAAGGTTTTTTAAAGCATTAAAAAATATGTGAGATAATTGTTTCATTTTGTAAGTTTTTAGCAAATACAAATGATTTTTAAATCAAAATGAATAAAAAAGTAAAAAACTATTTTACAAAATGTACTTTTTTAGGTGACCAATAATCTCCCAAAATTATTATTTGAAGGTGTATTAAAAAACTGCAGATTGAGATCTGAAAAAATTTTTTACATAAAGTATTCAAAAAAAATCCATAACATTTTTGTAATTTTAAATTCTAATTTAAAGAGATTTAAAGGTTTTAAAAGTTAAAATTGTAACAGTGCTTTAAAAGATTACATTTTTTTTAAAAATCAATAGTCCGCATTTTTTACTTTGTTTTTAATGAAAAATAAATTTGTTTTGTGTCAACACTCTTATATGTATCATTGGTTTTGTAAGTTGTGAAATAATTACCAAAAATCCAATATTTCCCTTTTAAGAGCATTTAAAACAAAATATAGATGTGAAATTTCCCTGGGATTTTTGGGCTTTGGATAGTGATTTTGTATAATTTTTTATCAGTGGTGGAAAAAAATTTCCTTAAATTTTAAATAAGTTTATTGGCAAATTTAAAGGGTTTGAAGAGTTTGGTGATAATTTGTTCCCACAACAAAAACATTTTGGTGCAAACTCTGCCAAAAATCTAAATTTACCTTTTTCCCCCGATCGGTCCCCATCTTGAAAATAAGTTACACTTTTGGGGACAAACTTTGTTGTGGGGGTATTAAAATTAGATGTTGTTCTTGATTATTAAAAATTAAATATTATGTCTTCTTTTATGATACAAAAATAAAATAAACCCCAAACATATAATGAAGAAAAAAGATTTTCGTGGTATAATTTTTTTTTAGGGTTTAAACCTTGAGCCCTAATTTTAAAGCCTTTTATGAAAATTTGTAGTAGGTTGATTAATTCTCGAGACAAAAAAAAGGGGGGGATGGAGGGTCAGGAAAGGGGTAGTTTGCAAAGGTTCAAATGCAGGTTGGCTGGTAGGATGTACTTAAAATAGGTTCCACAAGGTCAACTGTATGAATGTGAATTCGTCGAATGTCTTTACAGTTGTGTATGGACCGTCCCCTGATAAAGGTGTTCCCCCAAATATATTTTCTTTCCGGGAAAGGTGTCATGTTTTTCATTCACTTTGAACGACTCTCACTTTTAAGTTCAGCAACACAAGGCCCGTGTGTGTGTTTTAAAATTCAATTTAACACTCAAATTCATGATGGGACAAGATTCACAGCCAAAGGTTGTATTGATAGATCAATATGATCGATTCTTTTAACTCAACAAATTAATGAAATATACACTTCCATCAAGATGAAACAATATTTGTGATTAGACTTTTACGTACCCTTTATCTGCATTCCCAAAAAGATCAATTTTCCCACACAAACAAGTTAAAAAAGGGTGATTTGATTAAAATCAATAAATTTTAAAATATGTTTTCCCCTAGGGTACTGTGCAAAAAAGGGATTAGAGTTGTTTAAATAAGGGAAAGTTGTTAAGACGAAACATAGAACTTTCTACTTGAAGACGAGAGGTAAAAAATTGTGGGAGGATTCTCAAAAAGTAGTCTAGAAGAATAATATGGATTGTTCATCAGTCTGTGGAGTTGGGGTATGTCAAGGCTAGGGTTTGACTCTACAAACAAATTTATGGGCCAAAAATGATAGGGAGGGAAGTAGTTCACCTCCCCTTAAAAACATTTAAAAAAGCGAGCACAGGGGAAAATTTCAAACATCCAATTGTTTTTCGTTGAAAATGGTTGGGGACGTTCGAGATTTGGGTACACAAAGGCTTAGGGAAGACAATAAAGGGGTTTTTAAGAGTCGTTGATTCCAAAAAACTGGGTAGGCTGCCTTAAACCTCGTATGGGGGAGCTGAACAATCCCTCAAAAATGCTCTGGACCCGCCCCCGTCGAAAGGATGAAAAAAAGGAAAAAAAATACTGGATCTTTTGCAGCGTCTAAGGAGATGATGGATGCAAATTTTTGTGAGGCTTGGACTGGGTAAGCAGAAAAACACGATCAAAATTAAAAAGTTTATATAGTTGAGAATATCAAAAATTAAAAAATGCGATGTTTGAAGGAGATGAAAGATGAGTTTAACTATCGTTCTTTTTGTGGGGAAAAAGTTGTTGTCTGGGATAAATTTTGGCGGGGAATATTAATGGTTTAATCCTCACAGTGGGTTTTTGATTTTTGGGGGGGGGGCTCGTACAAATTCATCAATGGTGAAAATTCGTGAAATGTTTAGAAACTTATTTCTTTAGGTCGGTTGTATAATAAAATACTATATGCATGAGAGATTAACCTACCTCACTTATGTGTTAAATTTTAAAAATATAATATTATTCATTATTTAACTTGATCCCTTTTTCCCCAAAGCTGTCGGCTGTAGTATATACGTACATTATTGCTTTAATTTCGTTATAGAAAATGTGTCCCTTTTAAAAAGAAGGACAGAAATATGAAAAAAGAGAAGGGGAAAAGCTCAGGAAGTTGCAGTGTATATAAGGAAGGGAGATAGGGTTAGGGGAAAAGGGTATGATCAAGAAAAGGGGGCGGTGTGTGTTGGACGGTCTTGTGCAGCGTAGAGGAGAATAACCTGGATCAGTTTGCCTTAAGGACCCTTGCCAAAATGCCGGGGGGAGAACGGGTTTTAAATTGATGCTGGAGGGAAATCACAAATTGGTTCCCCCAAATTCCACCCCACCTCATGCTAGAAACTCATATAAAAAAAATTACAAGGTAATGTCCAACCCCAAACAGAACCCTTCTCCCCGAAAAACCCCTCTCTTTCTTTCTTTTTAAATTAACAATTTTATCCGTTTACAGGGTTATCACTCTTCCTCGATTGAAGTCTGTTTCGCGGTTGAGCATCAAAGGGGTTTTCAAAGCTTTATTGTCTAATTTTTACTTAGTTTGGTTTGGGGGAGTCATTCATTTGAAAAATAATAAACGCCAAAAAGGCCCGTTCAAATTTTATCCATTTTATGTGCTTCCCAGGGGCATAAAAATGGTCACTTTACTTTGGGAGCATGCTATTTTTGGCATTCTTTAGGGGTGGACTCACAACTAAATTTTGGAACCAAAATTCTGGAGATAATCAGAGTGTGAGTTTACCGTCCCTAAAAAAATGTGGGTATTCGGTTTGGATTTTGCGTGGCTTTCACCAAATGAAACAAGGTTTTGAAATTTTGGGAACTCCAAAGCAAAAAAAGTGAAGGGGGTTATCATGGTTAGGGTTTTTAAATTTCACCTAGATTTTGCCCTTTTTACGTAAATTTTTGGTCCCTTTTACAGTTATTGCATAAAAGGATTGTAAACCGCATTGTGAACCCGATTCCGCCAAATCAAGGGAAAATTAACATAAACCGTCCTTCTATTTCAACAACCCCGTGTCTGATTTATCTATCTGTTGTGGTTAGAAAAGGGTCAGTGCTTTATTTCACGAGATATCCAACAAAGAAAGGAACCGCTGGGGGTTTGGAGCCTTTCTATCCAAAATAAAAAAATTTAAGCAGTTCATAAGGGAAAGGGGCAGGCTCATTTTCGGTATAAAAGGTCCCCGCATCTTATTGGGGAAAAAAAAAATTGATTTTGGTGAACAAAAATAAGCCCCGTTAGAGAATAGTGGTAGGCCCTTTGAAAAAATTTGATGTGTCATCGTTAGCAGCCCCCGAACCCCCGTCACCCAGTAACATCAGTTTTTTTTTTCAGTTTTTTTGGGCGGTTCTTTCATTTATCTTTATAATGATTTTTTATTAGTGTTTGCCAGTGTGATTTAAATTGTATATTGTTAATTTTTAGTTTACCATGAGATTGTTTTTAAAAGGGTACTATAAAATACAAAAATGATGTTTATTAATGATTTGACTTTTTTTAATACATTTATTTAATATTAGTAACTAAAATTAAATAGTATGTAAATTTATATGTGGTGTATTGCTTTCTCAAGCCGTTTATTATAAATAAAAAGTTTTTCTTTAATATAATATAATATTAGGATACAAGTTATGTTGAACAACCCAAATTTTGGATTTTGCTAAATATTTGGTAGGCCTAGTTCTTCAATTTTAATTACTGCGTTTCTAAACAGAATAAAGAAATGCCAAGCTGTGCTGTTGCATCTGTGTAAATAATCAACGAAAATGCAAGGTTTTTAAAAATATATTTTCTACTCCTTTCCCTAAAGTCCGACATTTTCCGTACAGGGAGCTCAAATGTAAAAGGAAAAAAAAAATTTAAAAACAAAATTTTTCTCGAATTTGTTCAAATTTATTTTCCTAGTGATTTTTTTAAAAAAATTTACAAGTGAACTCTTGATTTTTCCCTTAAAAAGGGCCTTAAAAATAGTGTGTGCCTTCCCCATAATTTAACATCACATGACAAAATTTTTATGATAAGGCAACAACATCGCTGTTCCCAAAGAGAAATCGCAAAAAGGGGCGGTGGAGAGAATAGCAGCACCAAAAAAACCTCGCCCTTTCGAAAATGTGCAAATACATTTGGGCGAAGGAAGTCAAAAAAAACACTAACTTTTGTGGAAAACATAACTAAAAGGGAAAATTTTTTAAGTTTAGAAAAAACTCTTAAATTGACCAAGAGAAATTACGAATCCCGGAAAATAAAATTTCAGTTGGGGTAAAGAAAGTGTAAAGAACAGAAAAATTTATTCCAAAAACAATCTTCAGATCATAAGTGAGATTGGAAAGTAAAAAAAAATTCTAAAGCCCTGAAAAATGAATTTTTTTTCTAAAAGAAATATTTACAGAACACAGTACGTGTTTTAAAACAAGAAAAAAATTTTGTTTGGGCGTTAAAAAATATTCTTCAAGCATTAGATTTAGAACATCAGTAAAAAATCGTTTATATACATTCAGAAATAAAAAGGGAATTCCTTACCTGGTTTTGTCGCATTAAAGGGTGGACAAAGTCGTTTCAAAGTCGACCCAATTTTGAAAATATTATTGGATAATGAAATCTGTAATTGTGATTCTTTCAAAGGCGTGTGTAATTTTCCCTTTTATGAATGAATGTGATTCTAGAGTTTGTTATGATCATGAAATTAATGTTTGGGCCACACAAATCATTATGGCGAGGGGGCTCAAAGCAAGTGGAAGCCGCCCGTGTTTTACGTTTTGATGCACAATGAGGAAAAAAATTTTATTGAAATAATAATAGAACTGAATCAGCGTTTTAACGTTTTAGATGTTATCAGATTGGGAGGAAACAATATCGGTGTTGGTTCTTTAAGCATTTCCGAAGATAACCCCTGTTTTCCTATCCTGTAAAAGATTCCCCCAAGTGTTTGGTATTTGCTGAATTTCCCCATATGATCAAACTTCTACGAAACACATTTTAGTGCGGAATCCTCTGGAACGACTGTAAACAAGAAAATGTTTCATCAAAATTTTGGAAAGGTTCTGGGGAATTCAAAATTTTGTCCAAAAAATTTGAAGTTCATCTTTGGCACGTGGAAGAAAAACGGCGCGAGTTAAATTTTCAACCCAATTAGTTCTCACCATACAGCACAGCCATTTTGTTCTTACTAGATGAAAAAAGAAATTCTGAATTTGTAAATTGGTTGCGATGTTTGATGTCTTCAATCAAGTTTCCCCGTTAATTTTATAACGTTCTTAAAAGTGGAAATGGGATGTCTTGAGGGACAAGAAACATTTTGAACCCCATGGGATAGTGCGTAGATGAGAGTTGGAAAAAAAGGGAAAATTGTTACCCCTTTTAAAGGGGGATTTTTTAATTTCCCTAGCATCTCTTAAAGGGCTATACAAGCGGTAATGGAAGTGGTGCAAATATATTTTTAATCGCAGGTTTAAAACCAAAAGCCCGGAAATCTTTTTTGTGGATTCCCAGGAAAGGGAAGTTTTACGCCCTTCTTTGTCTGATGTAAAAATTGTGTGGATAATTTTAAATTTGGGAACCCAAAACCCCCTTTTAGCACGAAAGTGAAACAGATGACGCATCTGTTTAATAACCGTGCTTGTTTAAGCACCTTAATGATATTTGGTCCAAGGAAATATTACAAAAGATGAATTTTATTGTAGCTACTTTAAAAATCTAAACAAAAAACCCCCCCAATTGTTCTCAACAAAAAATTGAAACGTTTGGGATTTCTGAGTCAGAAGGGGTAAATGTGCAGGCAGTTTAAGGGGAAATTTATTAAAAAAACTTGGCTCTAAATGTACCAATGACATCCCGATAAATATTCCCCGGATACAAAGTTTACCAAAAAAGTGGGGCTAAGGGAACCCTCCCAAAAATGGATGGATATGTAAAGAATTTGAGTTATATTTTTATTAATTTTTGGGTGGTGTATGTAGAAACGGAAAATTTATGCAAATTACAAAATACTCTTTAAAAAAATTCCCTGTTCACTCTAAAAAAATAAGCCCTATGTTGTTTTGGGGGAATTTATTAGAAAAAAATCTTAATCGAACCCCCAAAACAACACAAAAAAAATCTTCGAAATGTACTAAAAAAAAAACAAAATAGATGAAATCGTGTGGTTCAAATCTTTTAAAAAAAACCCTTTTGTAGGCTTCTTTATACGTTTTTGGTCCCAAAATCTTGAAAAAATTTTTATTTCTGTTTGTTTTAAAATTTTGGTTTGATTTTTTAGAAAAGTTATGAAAAAAGAAAACTTATAGTGCTGACATAACTTTAAAATATTATATGCCTAAGGTTAAAAATCACTATTATAATTTAATATTTTTATATTAAACTTCAACAAACATTTGTTGAAAAATCGTATGATTTAATAATAAGGGTTGATAGAATTTATTTCAAATTTTTTTTTTTTTAATTTTTTATTTGTGGTGCTTTTAAAATTAACTAAAAAAGTCAAAAACCCCAAAAACTCGAATGTTGCCGTGTTAAAACAATAGTTAAAAGTGTAAGTAATTTTTAATTTTTTTTCTAAGTTAAGTGTAATTTATTTTGTATTTATTTTATTTGGGGTGGATTTTAAATATGCATTAATATGTGTAATGTTCCCCAAAAGTGATTTATGATTTCTAAAAAAATTTTTTAGAAAAGGACTTAAATTTTTTTTTCATAAGTTTATGTATGTTAAGCCAAAGTTTCACGTATTTTTCAGCGAGTCATTGAAAAATTAAAACAAAATAAACGGCAGAAAATAATTTCATTAGAATGAATCATTAGTTCACCTTTCTCAAAAATTAAAGGAGGTCTATTTTCTTAATTGATAATATCATTATTTAAAAATTAAAAAAAATGGCCCTTGACCAAGTGGGTCTCAAGAAATTTTTATTTTTATTTAAATTTAAGAAGGATTTATTTATTTTTATAGAATTTTACTGTTGTATGTTTCTCAAAATGGCCTTTAAATGGAAAGACGAAAAACAAATCCATTTTTGGACTATTCAAGTTTGAAGTTTTTTTAAATAAGCAGTGATGGGGGGTTATATAAATAAAAAACAGTGGTGCCAATTTTAATAAATTAAACAGTAGTTGATTATTCTAACATGATAATATGATAAATTCAGTGTGAACAAATTTCTTTAATCATATTTTCATTTAAAAAAGATCATTTGAAATGATTCACTGAAAATGAAGCGGAACACGGCTTTAAGCGTGGCTAGTATACTGGTGACTCACACGTCGCCAATTTAGATTCTTTCTCCCAAAGGGGGCTACCCTTTTATTTTTACATTGAATAAACCTTTACTAGATATTTTTGGGCCTAAAACATGGTATCCCCATTATGCTGCAAATAGATTACAGTGGTGGTTCCGTTATATCAAAAACAGTTACGATGTTGGATGGTAGATATTTAAAGAAGTCACTGATTAGTGTGAGAGCACCTGCCCGGTAACCTAACATTCAAGAATTGTAGACAAACAATTTACAGTGTTTTTGTAACAATTTTGAATTTTCTACTTTTCTAGATATAATTATTAGACCACAATAAGACCGCCCCTTTTAAAACCTCAATTATCTAAAGTATGGGTGGCCACAAGCTTTTTAGGCGATTACCTGTCTTCCGATACAAAGGTTAAAATCCAGTTGAAATGATGTGTTTGGAATATCAATGGTTGTAAACCCCAGCCCTAAAAACCATGTATTTAAGGATAAAACAGTCATTAGGGATTGTCAAGGCCAAGGCTTTATCCCGCCCACCGTTTGGTGGCTGAAACTGAATGGGGGCACGTGAACGTGTCATGTTCCTCTTTTTTAACACAACCAGAATATACCACCCAAAAACGAATGATATGTGGGGAAATTCCCCAAAACAATGATCACCCATGCCATTTGGGGGGGGGGGGGGAATACTGTGGGCCCTCATAGACGCTCAAAATAAGTGGGTTTTTCTCAAAAATTGTCCATGTTGGGGACTAACAAAAATCCCGTTTTTGTGATTTGGCCAACTAGCATCTTTGTCTCAGACATCCTTTGAAATTGAAAAGGGCTTAGCTATTCCCAAGGAGAATGTGTCCGTGGAAATGGGCCCATTTTTCCCCAAAAAACAATTTTGCTGCGGAATTTTTGTGAGCGTAAAACACTGTTCCGTTGCGCCTAGGGAGGGTTTTTTTTTCCTCCCGCCAAACTTGAAGGCCTTACAAAGTTTCTTATTTGATTTTAGAAATTTTCCCCACAGGCTCAAGCCTTTGGGGGTGTGGGCACTGAGGAATTTGGACCTGCTTAACCCCCTAACCACTAGAAGAGTGTGGCAAGCTCAAGATAAAAGGGCCCCGCCAATGAAGGAGTGGTTCCAACAATTTTTATTCAGTTTGGGCTTGTGAATGACAACCCTTTTACTTCAGAAGTAATGACTTTTTAAATAATATGAGTATATTTCCATTCAATATGGCTATGGATTTTGTAAGTTTATTGTAAATTACTTGTTCTTAAAAAGAAATTTATATCTTTATATTTGTTGCTGTCCATTGCATTGAATTTTTCAAAAATCGGGTGTTTGGGGCACCCTTCCCTTAAAATTTCCCCCTGCAAGAATTTGTTGGTCTATCAACACTTTATTTTTAATATTTGGGTTTATTTTAAAATATCCTTTAAAAAACAATATATTTTTTTGATCTTCCACTTTTATTTTCCCCGCGTCAAATTTTTGTTATTAAGAAAAGGGGAAAATTCTTTTAGTCCCTAAAAGGAACGTGATTTCCCTTTGCTCTTTTAAATCTTTTGTTTTTTGTTGGAACTAAACAACATGTAAATTTTGATTGTAATTTTCGGACCCTCAGGTTGTCAAAATATTTTTTCCTCATCTTATTTTTAAAACCTTTTTTTGGGTTAGGAGTTTTCTAAGGCAAATAATCTCTTTTTGGAAGTTTTCTCCTCTAATTGTCAAAACATATATTTATTAGAGGAAATATTTAAGTTTGTTTTAGACCTGGCTATGATTTCGGGGAAAATAAAAAACTTGTTGAAAAAATGGATATTTTCTATATTTTTTGTTTTGGGTTTCAGTTAATTTTTTTTTTGGAAAATTTAAAACTAGTTCCGTGATGCAGGGATGCTGTTGGAAAAGTCTGTTGAGTATAAGGCCCCTTGAAAATATGTTTTTTGGGTCAATGTTTTTTTAGGTTTGTTTTTTTTTGGGTATGGATTTTTATTTTAAACTATTCTGTTTTGGGGGATCCATGACCAGCCCTTTTGAAGATTTTTTTAAAGACTGTTACACTGAAAATTGATTTCTTCGAGTTCCGAAGAAAGCAATGCTCTGCAGTTTTTGGAGGTGGTGATGAGCGTTTTTCAGAGATGTTTTGGGGCTTAAGGAGTTTAGAACAAACTTGAGGAGTTTTTTGTGTTTGGGTCCAAACCTATTAGGGATTTTCGGTAACTGTGGAACTGTTGTTTATTTGTTTACCTAAATTCACTAGAAACCCCGATTGTTTTCCCCTTTTAACGGGTAGTTGCCCCTAGTGTTAAACAAGGGGGAAGGGAAGTACTGTTTTTTATCCATTAGCTAAACTTTGGACCCGTAGAAACCCGTGAGCCCTCTGTGTGGGTGAAGGAGGGTAACGCGGCTGAATGGTAGAGAGGGAGGTCCCCAATAGATAGCTTTATTTGCACCTGTCTTCCCCGCAAATCAAAATTCCCTGCAAAAAACGATGGAAAGACAATGGGTTTGCATAAAAAAATGTATACATTTAGTGTAAATTAAAAATACTTATTTTACTTGATTATTTTAAAAGCATGGATCCCCACCCCCCCACCCCCATATGTGCCTAAATTTAGAAAAAACCAAAAAGTTCATCTCATTCCCCGCAAGTTGATAAGTGGGCAGGAAACCTGAGTTCGTTGAGTATAGGTGTCATTTTTCAACTAAAATTTAAAAGTGATTTAACCAAACACTATTAAAAAATTTTGAATATCAAACCTTATGAATAATTACTTAACCAAAAATAGTCCAGGGCCCCTTTTTAAAAAATGTGAGGCCCCGGCAAAAAAAAAAAAATTGGAGTTTCCCTTTTTTATGGCACTGTTTTAGTTTTAGCATTAGCCTTTTAATATTTGTAAGTCTAGTATTTTGAAAAATACTTAAAATTTTCTATTTTATTAATATTGATAAACCCCCTTAAATGATTGTACTTTATTAAAAGCAAAAATTAAATTACATAAGTCATTCCCCTTTTTACCATTGCCTGTTTGTTTTCTGTGGACCGACGCTTATCACAAAAAGTGGTTATTTACTTTACTCCCAAACATTCTTGAGTAAGTAAATCTTAAATTAATAAAGTTAGGGTTTTCAGGAATTGGAAAGAAAATTTTTCACCCGTGAATATGTATTGCTGTTAATTTCCCGTAGTATTTGATGGAAATTTAGAATATAACTGTAATTTAATTTAATAATTTTTGGAGGGGAAAAGTTTCCCGCCCGGAAAGTGAGGTCAGGGCAAATTCCCCCTTTCCCCCCCGTGACTGTTTATTTAAGCTTTGGGGAAAACCCATAATTTAATTTTTAAAAAACATAAAATTTTTTAATGAAAGAATCTTAACCAAAACAATTTTTAGTAAAATCCCCCTGTAGAGTAAAAAATATGTAGTTAAAATTTTTAAAAGATATTTTACTTGATATATTTAAATTTTTCTCCATCCCTTGTCCCTTTGGTTGGCCCGCTGGTAGTTGAAAAAATTTTGGCTTGAATAAAGGGTTGACCCCGACCCAGGTGGCAACAATAAGGGTGTTAAATTAAAATATTGCCCTTTGTTTCCAACACAGTTAATTGTTTTTCTGTCCTTTATCCTCGACGAAAAAAGTATTGTGATTGTCAAAAAAAAAGAATAGGATTTTGATAAATGTTGGTTTATGTTGTCGTTTTTTGTTGCCTTGTTGTAAAATTCCGACTAGAGCCCAAAACCCTTTACCAATCAGGGGAAACTTGGTTTAAGGTTTTCAAAAGGGCCTTCCAAGGCATTTTTGGAATTAGATATCAACCCTGCATTAAGGGTTGTTTTAAAAAAAGGGCAAAAGAGACAAAAAACGATTTTTTTAAAATCCACTTTAAGATTTTGTTTAAATTTTTTATCTAGGTGCTGTTTAAAATTAAAGCAAAAGGCAACTTTCAATTTTGCTGAAAAAAAATATTTTGAGGATAAAAGAACTTTTATTTTAATATTTACTATTTGAGATTTGAAAATAAAAATGAGTAAAATTTTAAGTTGTAAAACTTTTAAAATTAAAAAAAATTTCAAACTGGAATTTTTTTTTATAAAAACTAAAAAATTAAGGTTTTGAGCTATAAGATTTTATGTTTTTTAATGGAGTGTCAGCCTACTTTGAATATGAAATTGATGGTTATGTTTTGGTGGACAGAGATGGCACCCCTTTTTCTTGTTTCTGTAAAGTGTATATTATTTGAATTCTTTAAAAGGAGTGTTTCTGCAAAGGGGTGTGTATTTTATCTTTCACATTTTCAAGTTTTAGTCATTTTTTTTTATAATTAAAGAGAGAAAGTATGTGCAGTGCACTGTATCATTTTTCCTTTAATGTCCCCTCGATGTCCTATTTTTTCTTTTCTTTTTTGTTAAGATGCTGTGTTTTTAATGTTTTCACAATTTTCAAAAATTTTTGTTCAAAGGTTGGGCAGTCATGCCTTTTTTTTGGAGGAAAATATTATTTACCTCGTTGTTTTTTGGGGCAATGTAAAGTGTGAATCGTTTCTGCTTTTTATTGAAACATTAATTGGGTTTTTTGTGTTATGTTTCAAATATAAGTAAAGAATGTCATCTTACTATTATACGTATTTTTAACCTTATTTTTTTGTTGTTATGCACCAAAAAGACTCTAAAAAACAGGGAAAGTCTTGATTTATATAAATAACATTCCCAAACTATTTTTAGGGAAAACATATTTCCCGGCCCAATTTTCCCAAAATGAGTTGAAAAATACCATGACCTAGGCTATGTTCCCTACCCTTCACTGTTGAAAGGCGTTTAAAAAAGCATGTTATAAAAAAAACTTTCCTTGCAAAAATAACTATAGAATAAGACCTAATAATTGGACCGACTCTAAGAAAATTTTTTTGTGCTTTTTTGGAAGTTTTTATGTCCCCGCGTGGTTCATATGACCTGATTGTTCTCCAAGAGTGACAGAGCGCCTTAGTTGACCACCTCTTAAGCCTTTGCCCGTGGTTCCCGCGTTTTTCCCTGCTCAGGTGTTTTATCCGAGCTCTCAGCCCGTTTTCTTTTCCGCACCAGGTGAAGGTTGTTTTACAGTGTTGTTGCTTGGTTTGCCTGATCGTTTTTAAAGGTGTTTTTGTAGAGCACTGGTTATTCAAAAGTTTGAATCATATATTTGTGAAATGATGGATGTATATTTTTTTTGTGATTCAGAAAATTTCAAAGGTTACTTATAGAGCTGCAATTATTCATTTTTCAACTTTAAGTTATACATCAATTGTGCAATTTTTTTTAGGTTTTGCATAATAAAAACCTAAAATGATTCCCCTTTTGAGGTAGTCAGAAAGTGCATCTGTCAAAATCAACAAAACCGTACTTAAAACCATCCCCACTAACTTCCCCTCCTCCTTATCCTTGCTATTCCTTTGTTAAAAACATTCTTCCCCCGGTATACATGTCTTTTATTTTAAAAAAAGTTAAAGTTTCTTTTTTCATAAATTATTCTGCCCCATTCGCCATTTCTTAATGGCCTAAACCCTTTCCCTTTTTATCCATAACCCCACTTCTTTTTTGCCCTTCATCAATCAAACTCAACCTCTCACATACAAAACCAATATAAGATATTGTTTTACTTAGGGGCCCATTGGTTCCTTTCAAACCTCCCCTTTTTGAACCCATTTTACTGACTTGTCCATACGAATTTTTCCCAAAACTTTTCTTAGAGTTCATTCCAACTGCATTTCCGTGTTTCTGGTTTAAACATATGATAATGTCAATACTTTGTGTGCCAATAATGTTAGTAAAAATATTTTTGAAAAGTAAACAATTCATCCCGATAAATTTTTTTTTTGTTTCGCTTGATTTGTTTATATTGGTAAATTGCAGAGGGAAGAGTATTAAAAATTTTTCTCAATATTAAAAGTAGCCCGGGAATTTAAAAAAAAATTAAAATTTCAAAATTGAATTTTATGTTATATTATGCTGTTAAATTTTTGAATTGAATAATGTTTTATATAAAAATATTTTATTGTTGTTTTAATGTTGGCAGAATAAAAAAAAATATGTATGACATTATCACAGCTGTTTAAAAGTCAGACAAAATTTTTTTTCCAAAAAAATATAAACACAAAAAAAATGTTAAGATTAAAATTTTAAATTGGGTAGTTTTTTTGTGTAAAAAAAATATTTAATTTAATTTATGTTCATTAATTAAGTTAAAGGATGTTTTCTTACAACAAGTGTAAAATGATTGTTGGATGTATTTTCCCTTTTAAACATTGGGCTCACAAAGGGGATTTTTTATTTTTTCGTACAATACTGATTCTTATGGAGACAAAAAATTTTTATAGCTAATCAGCAATATTTGGAAGACAAATATGTAAATCTTTGTAGTGAAAGAAATAAAAAATGTTAGGTATCTATTCATCAGTTTCATATTTAATTATTCTTATCCCTATATTTTTTTTTTATCTATCTTTATGTGACATCATCTTAAATACATTTAAATTTAAAAATAAAAAAATTTTAAAATTAAAAATATTATTAAAATTATTTTTCTATTAATTTTAATATATATATATATAATTATTTTTTTAAATTTAAAAAAGTATATTTTAGATGATGGAACACACACTCTATGTTATTATTTATTTTTCAAAAAAGGTTTTTTATTTTTTTTTAAATTTTCTTAAAGTACTTAATTTTAATATAAAGCAGATTGTTGATACATTCAAGGTCTTCTCCCCCCTTGTTTGGGGTACTCACAGATAGAAGTGCAGGGATTTCACCCGGCGACGCGTGTCTTGAAGCCCTTGAACCTTCTGCTCCCGTGCAAGTCTGCGAAGTTGCAAACTTTGGTTTTTGGCTGTCCCGGGCCCACCTTGACTTCCCTTGTGGCGATATTTCTCCAGAGAATCCGTTTCATTTGAGCTTTGTAAGCAGTGGGGTTGCTCTCTCCCATAATGAAACCTTTAATTTGAAAAATTGACTTAGATGACCTATCACTAAACACACTCTTTTTGATTACAAAAAATCAAAAATAATTATATAACTACTTTGCCCACAAAATTTTAAAAAAATTTTGTCGCTTGGAAAACAATATGCAAAAAACAAAAAATTTCTTTTGCTAACAGATGAGGGAAAATTTCTTCCCTTCAGAGGTAATCATTTACATCCCCGGGGCCTTTTTTGACCCCAAAAACGAAAAAGGATTAAAAAAAACAGTTTTTTTTTTTTGCATCAAAATTTATTAATTAGATGAAAACTGGGCAAAAAATTGATTTTTATTTATGGGTTTCCCTTAATTTTCATAAAAATCTGTGTTTTAATCCAGTTTTTCATAAATTGGACAAAAGCCCGAGGTTAAAGCATATAGCATAAAATCACACAAAAAAGGGGAAAAAGACCCCAAGAAGAAAGGTCAGCATTTCCCCTTTAACCATTGTTTGCAATTATTTTTACGTGGCCCAGCCATGTTTTCAATTTTTTCTTGTTTTTTCAATTCTTTACAGCCCTGCTCCTAATTACCAAAAAAATTCCCTCCCCCTTTATCTTAACAGCTTCGAGGGGGAAGATGTGGATTAGGTGTGCCTGACAACCAATTTTCCACAAACTTGTTAACCTCTCCTTGGTGTGAGTTATGAAGCAACACTGAAAAAAAAATTTTTTATTTCTTTTATTTCCTCTTAAAGTGGGTGCCCTTGTTAGTTTTTCACCCACCTTTCTGATTTGGGTTTGCACCCTTGTTGAGCAAAAAATTATTGTTTTTACTGAAAAAGACCATTTGAGTAATTCACTGTTTATAAATTGGTAAATTGTGTCAAGAGCTGGCAGAAAATTTAAAATCAATTGAAGTTTTGAAAACTCCGAAATATTGAAATAATAGAATATTTCAAATATTTTATTTTTTGAAGAAAAAAAAATCTTTTTGAATCAAAACCCGTTTAAAATGGCCTTCCTTTCTTTGAATTGAAGATAAAAAAAAAGTTTTTCCCCAAAGGGATTTTTTTTCAAAAGTGTCCAAAGAAAAAGCTTAACCCTAAACAACTATTTTAAGTGCACAAACGTTTTTCATAATTCAAAGTTTTTTTAATGGGACCTCCCAAGAATTTTTGAATATATTTATAATGAATGTTACTTCAAAATTTGTAATTTGAATTTATGAGATAATTGAGAAGGTTTGGGAAATTGTTTGCACTCGTTAAGTTTTTTTAATCTTTTACCCTAAAATTAATTTTTTTTGTTTTTCAAGGTTTTTAATTGGGTTTTTGGGGGTTTTTAAAGTTTTTTATTTTTTTTTATTTGGGTGTTTTTTGGGTGGTTTTTAAAAAAAAAGGTTGAAGGGGGTGGTTTTAAGTTTATTTTTTTTGGTTAGGGCCTTTTGGGGAAAATTTTGGGGCTAAGGTAAAAAATTTATTTTTTGGTTTTTTTTTTTTTTAAAAAAAAAAGGGGGGGTTTTTTTTTTATTTGGGTTGGTGGTTGTTTTTGTTTTTTTGGTTTTTTTTTTTTCTTTTTTTTTTTTTTTTGGGTGGGAAAATTTGGGGGTTTTGGTTGTTTTTTATGGGTTTTTTTTTTTGGGTTTTGGTGGGGTTTTTTTTTTTTTGGGGTTTATTTATTTTTTTTTTTAAAAAAAAAAAATTAAAAAAAGGGGGCGTTTGTTTAAAAAATTTTTTTTTAATTTTGGCGGGGGTTGTAAATTTTTGGTTTTTTTTGTTAATTTTTAAATTTTTTTTTTTTTTGGTTTTTAAATTTTTTTTGGGGGGGGGGTTTTTATTTTTTTTTAAGTTTGTTAAATTTTTTGGTTTTTTTTTTTTTTTTTCTTTTTAAAGTTTTTTTTAGGCTTTTTTTTGGGGTTTTTTGTGGTTTTTGGGGGGGTTTTTGGGGTTTTTTTGTTTTTAAGGGGTTTTAAATTGTTAATGTTTTTTTGAAAAGGTTTTTTTTTTAAGTTTATTGTTGGTTTTGTTTTTTTTAAAATTTTTGGGGGGGTTTGGTTAAAAAAAGGGGGGGGGTTTTAAAGTTTTGGTTTTTGGGGGGTTTTTTTTGGGTTTTGGGATTGGTTTTTTTGGGTCTGGGGGGGTTTTAAAAAAAAAATAAAATTTATTTTTCTTTTATATATTTTAATAAAAAACTTTTATTTTTTTAAGTTATTGGAAGTCCCCTAAAATTTGTTTAAAAAAAATTTTTGGGTTTAGGGTGATGTTTTTTTGTTTTTTAAAAATTTAACCCTTTTTTTATTTTGATTTTAAAGGGGGGGTTTTTGGGGGTTTGGGTGGGGAGGGGGGTTTTTTTTTTTAATTTTTTTTTTTTTAAGGGGTTTGGTGGGGGTTTTTTTTAAGTTTTTGTTTTTTTGCATTGTTTGGTTTTTTTTTTGGGGTGTGGGTTTGGGGTTTTTTTTTATTTTTTTGGGGGTTTTTTGGGGGGCCCGGTAAAAAAAATTTTTTTGGGAAAGGGGGGTTTTTTTGTTAAAGGTTTCTTTCATTTAAATTTTTATAAATCTTGGGGGGGGAAGAATTTAAGTTTTTAAAGTTTTCGGTTTTTTTTTTGTAATGTGGGGGTCCCCGCCAGGGGGCTTATTAAATGTGGT
>JBCFYV010000935.1:15531144-15552686 GCA_039000515.1 Timema cristinae
TCAGAATTCATTTACTTTCAGAAAGACAGAATAATTAGAGAGAATTAATTAACATTTCATTTTATGTCTAATTATTACATTTTTTAAAATTATATATTCTTTTTTTTTTTGTTGTTTTGTCTCAACAATACTGTTTTATACTTTGTTAAATTAGAATTGTAATTACCCGGAATTCCGTAGGTAGGATTGATATGTGGTAAAGGGGGAAACAATAATAAATCCACAAAAGTGCCAACAATTGTTATTTTTAACATTTTTTTTATTATCTAAATTATATTTTGTTCCATCAAACCATTTTATCTGAATTGTTCATGTTTTAGTTTTTAAGTTTACCCAGTGGTCTCGAGTATTGAGAGTCGTATTGCCACTGACTGAACTAACCGAGGTAAAATTTTTCTTTTCTTTTAATTATTATTTTTCTCCTAGATAATAGGGGTGGCGCCCAACAAAAACACAATCTTTATACATCTTGATGCTTAAGAATGGAAACTTTTCCTCTAAAACCTGAAAAAACACGTGATTTTCTATGAAATAAATAGTGACAGATTGAGAAGAAATATTATCAAATAAAAGTACGTGACACGTGCACAACTTAAGTTGTCAACTGTATGAAATAGTGTTCACTGTGCAGTTCAATACAGAAACTGTCTGGTAGTTGTGACGTCACAGCATTGGAGATGATCTAGATGCAGGCTCGGAGGTAATAACAGGGTTCTATAAAGCATTATTCTTTGTTTGGATAAAAGAGTGCATTCATTATCTCTCAAGAATTATAAATATAGGTGAAATAAGAAAATAGACTCATGACTCCTAAACCACTCATAACATTTCCCCCAGTGCTGACGGGGACAATATTTGTTATCTGTAGCCAGGGCCACATCTAGGGGTGGAGGGCCAAGGGGCAATTGCCCGGGCCTCACATTCCATGGGCCACATTTCCCCCCAAAACTATTAAATTGAATTACAGTTATTATTGTAAATTGATAGAGGGACAAGTTTGTTTCGTGACCGTGAAAAAGTTTTCGAGCCAATAAAAAATAAATACATAAAATTGTTGTGATTCAATTAACAGTTTCTTTGAGTTTAATTAATTTCCTTGGGTAAAGAAAGAGTGAACATTCTGTTGTATTTGCTGGTCATTTCCTTTTTATCCATCTTAAACACACACATTAAACATTTTACTCACACAAACGCAACAAAGCTAGAATGAAACAAAGTATTTCGTAAGTCTATTGTTTTAAATGGTGGATCATATGAAATTAAATGACAATGCGAGTAACGAAATTATATAATAGAGGATAACTTTTCCACATAAATTTCTTAGGTATCTCATTCCAACAGCATTCACCTTGCTCTTGTGCCTCTCCGGAGAAGTAAGTAGTAAGTCTATTTTTATAATTCACTAGTGATATCTTACTTACTCTATGACATTAGGGATTCAAAAGCTCACTGTCGCAACTACTAAAGTACGCCACCAATCCATATCCAGTCCACCTCATTACACCCTATCTCTATCTTGAACTAGTTCTATCCAGTCCACCTCATTACACCCTATCTCTATCTTGAGATAGTTCTATCCAGTCCACCTCATTACACCCTATCCCTATCTTGAGCTAGTTCTATCCAGTCCACCTCATTACACCCTATCTCTATCTTGAACTAGTTCTATCCAGTCTACCTCATTACACCCTATCTCTATCTTGAGCTAGTTCTATCCAGTCCACCTCATTACACCCTATTTCTTGATGGTCCACTCTAATGTTATCCTTCCATCATCGTGAATCATGTTATGAGAATAAATAATGGCCTATTGAGTGACGTCATAGAAGTCAAAGTGGAAGGGAAAAGGGGACCAGGAAGACTGAAAATGTAATTTATTGATGACCTCAAACAAGGAAAGAAGATAAAGTTTCAGGATATAACAAAGGAAGCTGCTGATAAAACGTCCTGGAAGACAAGGCATTAAACTGGTTGATATACGAATCACATTAATATCAATACGTTAGTTTTCACTTCAAACTCTAATACAACTTAGTTGGAAGTGACTTAATACATTCAAATAGTATTATTTTCTTTTTTTCTTACCTTTGTCCTGTAATTCATAGATAGGGTAAACACGTAAATATTCAATTGTAATAATATTTATTATTACTATAGTGAGTGAGTCTAGTTAATTATTACCATCGTAACCTTAACCATTAAATGTTGCCCCCGTCCAACAAAATTCAAACTTGTTTAACACTAACTAATTTTAACTCACTAAACCTTATTTATCTTACAAATGTATTCTTCCTAAACTAGATGAAAACTAATAATTTTTTTTGTTCTGTCGTCAGTGCTATACCGGATTATCACATTCATGTGTAATAATTAAATTATAGAATTATTTAAAAAATACAAGTGGGTACTTTCTAGTTTTCCCGAGTCGAGGAGGTTAGCTTTAGAATTTCAGCGTGATGTACAGAGGGTAGTTTTTCTTATATTGTTTCCCAGATTCCCTTCACTCAAATGCTGTTACATTTCTTATAAATTATATCTCCCTCATCCCTTACTTACCAGTGTGAATAAAATTTGCATAGTTTGGATGGGTAGTAAGATGAACAGCAAAAACAAGATTATAGAATATTGTTAAGTGGAAGTGTGAAGGCCACTCTTTAAATTTGAGGCAAGTCTGATCGAATAATATGAGATAACTTATTCCCGAAGACAAATCTAGGTTGGAATATTTTTCTTTAATGTTTAATGTTTGATTAAAAATACTATACTTTGAATTACTCTGTAAATTTATTTATCAAATACAGTTTATAAAATGTTATATAACAAACATAATTAATATATGTTGTCTTAGATTAAAAACTTAAGCTAGCGTATCACAAAGTTTAATTTAATTATTTAAGATTTTTTAAAATGCAAATATTAATTTGTAGTGAAAATAACACCAGAAAATAGGAAAAAAATAAGTGAAAATGAGTGTTTTAACTTTAAATTATTATTTTTTGCTTCGTAGGTTTCGAATCCGGAATTTTACTTTTGAATCAAAGTCAAAGCGAACAAGTATTTAAAGAAAAGTCAAATTTTTCGAAGCTTCGCATACCCCTACATCTAAACAATCATGTTTGAAGATCTTTTCACCCGATTCGGTGGCCGCATGTCTAACGCGCCACTCTCGTGTTAGACTAGACTACCATAGACGGGGAGATCAGGGTTCGATCCCAGTTAGGGTTTCCTAAATGGTTTCCACTCTCCTTCTAGGCAAATGGTGGTGCACTTCCTCTAAATTTTATATTAATAATCCCCGACATATTAGTGTAATTAGTACATCGTATAAGCTGAACGGCTGGTAAAACGCGGAGATAAATAAACCTTTCCTCTCTCTCTACCTCCTTTTAACCACTTTTACTATTATTGCCCTTTCTCGCGGGCCACTTTCAAGACCCCCAAGCTGTGGTGATACAGAAAAACCTTTGTAATAAAGGGAACATTTGAGAGGGGGCCACGCAAGGTCATGATAGGTTTTACCTGATTAGTGAATCTACGTTTTATTCTGTGAGATTTAAAGATATAACTTTGAAACTAAAACCATAAATTCTTAAATAATTCTAAAAATAGTCCTACAATGTCACAAAATTATTTTTTTAATCTTGTAGTAGTTTTTTTGTAAACGTATTTTTTTATAAATCATCTACCTACATCTTAGGCTATTTGTCTTTGTCATGAAAATGTCCTGCAAAAGTCTTCCTGCCAGGATGTAGATAAAAAAAGGTACATATATTTCCAAGGCGTAAATAATATAGTGAGTGTGAAAACTTGTCAATGGAAGAGGGGAATTGTTATCAGAAGATAAACAAGAGGCCTCGCTGGGTGAACTACTCATTTTCTTCCCTCTATTTCTATTTTGTACATTGCTGTCTAAGTGTGTTAGTCCTTGTAAAGCTTAGTCTGAGTCAAATTAAAATGCAACCCAATTCACAAAATAGCTTTAAAATCTCCAATTAGGCAACGTCGCGAAGGCCATAAATAAATATCAGGATCAAGTCATATATATTTTCTCATAGTCCATTACAGTTTCACTCAACCTTTTTTTTTAATATTATTATTATTATTATTATTAGCACCGTGTCTTACTACCCGTTCGGGTTAAATGCACTTACGCTAATGTGTAATGGTAGGGTGATTGGGAGATGAAGGACCTACAATTTAACGTGGAATCCGAACCACGGTGGAGGCCTGGCATTCCCCACATTCACAAGATGTCTTTTCAGAGGTGAAGGAAGAGTTTGGTAATCAGATAAATCTGTGCTGGGACCGAGGATTGAACCCCGGCCGCCAGCATAGAAGTCTGACACCTTACCCCTAGACCACCTTCTTTTAAAAATAAAAACGAACATATAAGATTACTTATTATTTAAAAAACCTCCACATCATGTATCCACTCAGTTCAGATAAAATCGTTAAAACACCTTTTCAAAGAAAATTAAATTTTCAAAAATCTACAATCAGTAAATTATAATTTAAAAAATTGTTTTTTGGGAGGGGGGGGGTGAATAGAGCTATTTATATTCACCTCTTCTCCACTCCCTCTCCCCCAGTTATCAATTTTGAACAAAACCTTTAGTAATTTTCGTATCATTTTGAATTTTCAAAAAATCTATTGTAAGTAAACTACTTTTAATTCTAAGGTTAGAATCTAAATCCCACTTTAACCTCGAGTTATGAACATATATCGTCTAAATATAAAGTCTGCACCGACCAATAAAACCGTTTTGGCTGAAAAACAGACATAGTAACATAAATTAGTGTAATAACAACTTTTTTTTAAAGTTTGTGGGCACATGAAACGTCAATATTTATTTCAAGTTTGAGGTTAAAAATTCTTCTCGATTACAAGATTTCTTTATAACAAGTGAGCATTCGACCCAAAGGTTGGTCCTGAAGTGCTACCTACCTCTGCCGTATGGAGCTAGTCACATTGCCCGGTTAGTGACGCCCACTCGCTCCATTTGGGGGAAAGCACATGTAATAGCGAAGTCGTCAGATGATAGAAGAGAGGGTGACAGCTAGCAGAAGGTTATTTATTACATACATTGGCTGAAAGTAACTAATATAAACCTATTCAGAAACAATTAAGATAATATATTACTAATAAGTAAATAAGATTAAATGGGGTGTAGTTCCCCGTTGCTTTCCGAACAAAGCTCCTTGAGCTAGCGAGAAATATCCTACAAATTTCCCCAGAAATGTATTTACTAAATATTCGTCGGATCTTTCACAAACCACAATCTGTATGGAACCAACGGTCTTACTTCCCCTCCAACCGGCCCCGTGGGGGTAGTGGTCAGTGCCCCTGGCTACGAGACTAGGAGTCCCGGGTTTTATTACCGGCTGGTATCCTGGGTATTTTTCCCGAAGGGGGGATCACCCCAACGATCACCATGTTTTAGTTAGTTAGGCTTAATTTAGGTTTAAGTGTTTCTACTGGTTCCACACCCTCATATTTACCATCACCCTCATCCCATCTCATTAGGAATGGAAAGAGGCTCCACGTAAAGAATGTACGATTAGTACACTCGGGAGTTCCCTGGGCAACGATACATTATTAGGCCTACTGGCTAATCTTTACACTAATAGCCCGTCTACAACCAACATACCCGCTTGTCGGACTCGCAACTACGCAATCGCAAATTAACTCGTAATTACGCTTTTATTAAATTACAAAATAGACTGTCTACAATGAAAAGTCGTAAAACGTAATTTCAACCAATAGGAACAAACATCAATGATGACTATAAAAGTCAAATTCATATTAATGTTTTCAAATAAGAAATAAATATTTAAAAAAGGTTTAAATGGTTAAATACACATGATTTTAATTGAAAATCCTGTATTTATTGCTATACATTTCCAAGCGTTGTTATCATAGACTAAATAACTTCATATTATTTGATTTTAGTAGTCCATTCATATTGGTTTTTTATTGGCTGAAAACAAGCCAAGTAGGTGACCTGGTGGTCTAGGGGTAAGGTGTCAGACTTCTGTGCTGGCGGCCGGGTTTCAATCCTCAGTCTCGGCACAGATTTATCTGATTACCAAACCCTTCCTTCACCTCTGACAAGAGTTCTTGTGAATGTGGGGAATGCCAAGTCTCCACCGTGGTTCGGATTCCACGTTAAACTGTAGGTCCTTCATTTCATCCCACAATCACCCTACCATTACACATTAGCGTAAGTGCGTATAACCCGAACGGGTAGTAAGACGCGGTGCTAATAATAATAATAATAATAATAATAATAATAATAATAACACAAGCCAACGCCACTACATAAACGTAAGAGATGGACAATCGCTTGCCGACAAGCGGTTACGACAGTTCCGACATACGATTGTGTTTGCGTAAGCTATTGTAGACAGAAAAAAATACGTTATTGCGTAGTTGCGAGTCCGACAAGCGGGTGCGTTTGGTTGTAGATGGGCCTTAATAGGCTACGAGGGATGTAGCCCAGACGCGCAATATTATTACTTCACCTACAAAGATCTACTACGTAGTTTCACCTTTCGATAAATATCCGTTGACCTCGGTTGGATTTTAACACGAGAGCATCGAGTCTTAAGACAATCACTTTACCCCAATATCACCAAGGCTGTTTGTCACTTTCCATGTATAACAAAATTTAAAAATAAATATTTTAAAATTAAAAATATATTATTAAACTGGTACAGATATCGATATTAAGTGAATAATGCAGCAAACAGATAGCTTACACCAGCTTCGGTGGCCGAACGGGCTGACGCGCTACTCTCCCGGGAGATTAAACTACCGATGACGGGGAGATCGATGTTCGAATCTCGGTCGGGTGTACTGAGGGTGATTTTTCCAAAATGGTTTTCCACTCTCCCTCCACGTAAATTTGGGTACACTTCCTCTTAATATAAACTACCTAATCCCTAAAACCATCAGAGTAATTAGTACATAAACGTATAACCCGAACGGGTAGTAAAAAAATTGAATATAATAAAATAATATAATAGTTATCTGTTGGCTGAGTCCTCTCTAATGGCTGCTAGCATGTCGAGACGTGACATCTGGTCCACTGGGATCAGTTACGATTGTACCCGAAAGGTGGACATGGGTAAGCATAGATGTATGTTTTCCCCCTCTCCTTCCACACAAATGCATATAGAAGGTAAATTACCTCTCAAATGCTTTCTTCTTGATCTCTACATAATTAGAGCGATTAATAAAAGATAATCAATTTGATACAACTTATGGTTCGATCAAAATATTGTATAATACCTCTGTCAATTGGTCGTGAGGAATGTTGAGAATAGACACGGGAACCAAAGTAGAATTGAGTTATTCAGACTCGACTTGTACACACGGTCATAAATCCCTCACTCTTTCATGACAGAGTCTACAATGGATGTGTGAGATTGTCAGCAAATCTTATAACTATCAGAAACACTACACTCGTGCTTAGTGGCATTAGGATGGCGTAATTAGGTCAATTCATAAAGTTGTTACTCCCAACTCATGTCATCCCGCCAGAAATTGTTTGATATAGACTGATGAGTAGATAGGTATGCAATGCAGTTTGTTACATGGGCTCAAACTAGAGTGTCAAACATCTATTTAGATATGAGCAACTCATTTAGAGGAGGTAGAGGAGGTCATCACCCCCTCAACCCCACCCACTCCTAATTCAACCTAAAATATGTGAGTACAACAGAAATATATGATAACATTGAAGATGTGACTTATGTAGCAGTGGCTGTGAGACCAAAGATTGGTCTGGGGAATACGGAGGGGGGGGGGGGGGAGAGTTCCTCCTATGGAATAAATTTGCATTACTATAGATGTATTTTTTGACATTTTCAAACTTAAAATAGCTACTAGATCCATCTCATTAAAAAAAAATACATTCTGAAGAATACCACTCTAAATAGCTTTAAATAAATACTGAAATTTTAAAAAAAATTATTAGGAGGGAAGAACCACTTCAAACAGCTTCCAAAGGAGTTTAACTTTCAAAATTATTAGGAGGGAAGAACCACTTCAAACAGCTTATAAAGGAGTTTAACTTTCAAAATGGTGACCTGGTGGTCTAGGGGTAGGGTGTCAGACTTCTATGCTGGCGGCCGGGGTTCAATCCTCGGTCCCGGCAAAGATTTATCTGATTACCAAACCCTTCCTTCACCTCTGACAAGACATCTTGTGAATGTGAGGAATGCCAGGCCTCCACCGTGGTTCGGATTCCACGTTAAACTGTAGGTCCTCCGTTTCATCTCACAATCACCCTACCATTACACATTAGTGTAAGTGCGTATAACCCGAACGGGTAGTAAGACGTGGTGCTAATAATAATAATAATAATAAAACTTTCAAAATGTATTAGGAGGGAAGAACCACTTCAAACAGCTTCTAAGGGAGTTTAACTTTCAAAATTATTAGGAGGGAAGAACCACTTCAAACAGCTTCTAAGGGAGTTTAACTTTCAAAATTATTAGGAGGGAAGAACCACTTCAAACAGCTTCTAAAAGAGTTTAACTTTCAAAATGATTAGGAGGGAAGAACCACTTCAAACAGCTTCTAAAAGAGTTTAACTTTCAAAATGATTAGGAGGGAAGAACCACTTTAAACAGCTTCTAAAAGAGTTTAACTTTCAAAATTATTAGGAGGGAAGAACCACTTCAAACAGCTTCTAAAAGAGTTTAACTTTCAAAATTATTAGGAGGGAAGAACCACTTCAAACAGCTTCTAAAAGAATTTAACTTTCAAAATTATTAGGAGGGAAGAACCACTTCAAACAGCTTCTAAGGGAGTTTAACTTTCAAAATGATTAGGAGGGAAGAACCACTTCAAACAGCTTATAAAGGAGTTTAACTTTCAAAATGATTAGGAGGGAAGAACCACTTCAAACAGCTTCTAAAAGAGTTTAACTTTCAAAATGATTAGGAGGGAAGAACCACTTCAAACAACTTCAAAAAGAGTTTAACTTTCAAAATGATTAGGAGGGAAGAACCACTTCAAACAACTTCAAAAAGAGTTTAACTTTCAAAATGATTAGGAGGGAAGAACCACTTCAAACAGCTTCTAAGGGAGTTTAACTTTCAAAATGATTAGGAGGGAAGAACCACTTCAAACAGCTTCTAAGGGAGTTTAACTTTCAAAATTATTAGGAGGGAAGAACCACTTCAAACAGCTTATAAAGGAGTTTAACTTTCAAAATGATTAGGAGGGAAGAACCACTTCAAACAGCTTCAAAAAGAGTTTATCTTTCAAAATTATTAGGAGGGAAGAACCACTTCAAACAGCTTCTAAAAGAGTTTAACTTTCAAAATTATTAGGAGGGAAGAACCACTTCAAACAGCTTCTAAAAGAGTTTAACTTTCAAAATGATTAGGAGGGAAGAACCACTTCAAACAGCTTCAAAAAGAGTTTAACTTTCAAAATGATTAGGAGGGAAGAACCACTTCAAACAGCTTCTAAGGGAGTTTAACTTTCAAAATGATTAGGAGGGAAGAACCACTTCAAACAGCTTCTAAGGGAGTTTAACTTTCAAAATTATTAGGAGGGAAGAACCACTTCAAATAGCTTCTAAAAGAGTTTAACTTTCAAAATGATTAGGAGGGAAGAACCACTTCAAACAACTTCAAAAAGAGTTTAACTTTCAAAATGATTAGGAGGGAAGAACCACTTCAAACAACTTCAAAAAGAGTTTAACTTTCAAAATGATTAGGAGGAAGAACCACTTCAAACAGCTTCTAAGGGAGTTTAACTTTCAAAATGATTAGGAGGGAAGAACCACTTCAAACAGCTTCTAAGGGAGTTTAACTTTCAAAATTATTAGGAGGGAAGAACCACTTCAAACAGCTTCTAAGGGAGTTTAACTTTCAAAATGATTAGGAGGGAAGAACCACTTCAAACAGCTTCTAAGGGAGTTTAACTTTCAAAATTATTAGGAGGGAAGAACCACTTTAAACAGCTTCTAAAAGAGTTTAACTTTCAAAATGATTCCAGAGGAGGATTCTTTAAATAGATTTTAGGGGCATCCAAATATTTAAAAAAAAAATATTGTGGGGGAGGGTGCACTACAAAGTCACCGGTAATCCACTTTAATACGAGAGAGGTGCGCTGGTAAATTTATGGAAAGATTGGATGAAAATATTTATGATACTATTCTTTTTAAACTCTTTGGTTTTTTCTTTCTGAAGACCTGATATTTCTAGAAAACTACAGCTCCCACATGGTTATTTTCAAAGAGTAATCTACAAATAATTGAATTAATAACTTTTAATAGGTGACCTGGTGGTCTAGGGGTAAGGTGTCAGACTTCTATGCTGGCGGCCGGGGTTCAATCCCCGGTCCCGGCAAAGATTTATCTGATTACCAAACCCTTCCTTCACCTCTGACAAGACATCTTGTGAATGTGAGGAATGCCAGGTCTCCACCGTGGTTCGGATTCCACGTTAAACTGTAGGTCCTTCATTTCATCTCACAATCACCCTACCATTACACATTAGCGTAAGTGCGTGTAACCCGAACGGGTAGTAAGACGCGGTGCTAATAATAATAATAATAATAATAATAATAATAATAATAATAATAATAATAATAATAATAATAACTTTTAAATAAAATTCCCTTTTTTTATTTCACTGAAAATCAAGAGGTTTTTTTAATGGTCAGCTATTACATTTCTATTTAAAAATCAGTGATACCAGCCATACTCCTTTAAAGGCTTCAATGTACCATTGGCCGCTAAATTGTAGAGGATCCTAATAATATAAGGGAACGTAAATACTAAAGCTGTGCTCACGATCGAAAAAAATTAAAAGTTAAGACGTGTATATATGTACGATGCATACGTTTCACAATTAAATTGGTTTCTATTCTGATGAAACTTTTTTGGGGGGATTAGAGAGGGGGGTTCAATAATTACTATCCATCTGGGCTGTCCAAACATTTACTATTAAAGGGATGGATGGGTAAGTTAAAATTTATAAGAAGATAACCTGTATTTGCATAGTAGAAAGGATTAGACCATTTAGGTAATAAAACGCACACCCATCCGGGATTAAACGCGATCTCTCCATCTCCAGCAAACCAGATCAGACAAGACTGATGCATTTTCCCACATGACCACTGAATAAGGTGATTCAAAATTATAACTTAACGTGATATATCTAATCAATAAAAAATCCTGATAGCAGATTCCTCTATCGGAGAATAATAAGATGACTCAAAACGGTTAAATAATAAAACATCATCAATAAAAAATAATTACAATAATAAATCTATCCGGACCATGACAATAATATATAATGTATATTTCACATTGGATTCAAAACTTATCTTATCTTAAGACTACAACAAAGGCGTGATAGATAAAATAGCTTTTCTTGTGTCAATTATAAAGAATACAAAATATGATCAAACAACAATGTCTCGAGTAACTACGAGTCAACACACGATATTTTGTATTGTTACATAATATCTAGTTAAGTCTTTGTCTCTATGGCTATTATTTTTCTTTGGTGTAGTAGACGGATTAAAGATCTTGTCGCTGACCGACTTAAGTAAGACCTTCTTTAAATCTTTGATTCGTTTCCTAAGCACATGTCTTGCGTCAAATGTTAGTTCTTATGTTTCTTATGTGAACTAAGCTTAAATGTTAAACCTTACTATGACATATTGTGAAATCTTACATTACACTATATCTTTGATTAATATTGTTTTTGCACATGCCTTGACACATAAAGTAGTTTTAATTGTTTCAATCGTGAATAAAACTTCACTGCTACACTGCATATGATTCGTACACGACCTATTGTGAACTGTTACTTGTAATACCCTTTATTAATATCTTAAGGTGGGGATGTACAGTAGCACCATGGCTTCTTTGGTGCTGACTGACAGCTCACAGCTGACTTCTGACAGTCAACATTTAGGTATAATACCTAAATCTTGACCGTCAGAAGTGACAGCTGCTAAATACATGTTTTTGCAGATTATATGGTTCGGTGTAGGGATACATAATATGGTCTGGTAGTTTTTCAAAGCTTTTAGGGGTGAGTTGTGAGCTATCAGTCAGCACCAAAGAAGCCATGGGGCTACTGTAGGCAAAGTAAGAAAAGGCCAGTGTTTTTGTAGTATTTATAGCAAAACTTTTTTTTTGCCAAAATATATAAAATATTGCTTCAGTACAAACATTGTTTAATTTTCTTCACGTGTTGACTAGATGACAAACTCTTTAATGAAAAGAAAAATAGTCATTAAATTACAAGACAAGCTTGACAGATATTAAAGAATTGTTGAGGACACCGTATGAAGAAAATTAAGCTCTATGATTGCACTAAAGCATTATTAGATTTAATTTGAGTAAAAAAAAGTTTTACTATAAAAACTACAAAAAGTTTATTTTTCTCGCATGCACAAATCAAGGAGATGTTCTAACTCATACGTTAGTTATTTTTTATATATATTTTAACCCCATGTTTTACTACCCGTTCGGGTTATACGTTTATATACTAATTACTTTAATAGTTTTAAGGATTCGGAAGGTAATATTTAGATGAAGTGTACCCACATTTTCGTGGAGGAAAAGTGGAAAACCATTTTGTAAAAACTACCCACAGTACACCCAACTGAGATTCGAACCTCGATCTCCCCATCATCGGCAGTCTAGTTTACTGTGAGACTAACGCGTTAGACCACGTGGTCACCGAAACGGGTCGTTAGTTAATTAATTTTACAATTGTGAACCGAGCCGTAAGTGACCTATTGTGAACGGTTAAATATACCATACTTTTATAAATATCTATTTTAAGTACACGTCTTGACGAACATTTCTTAATTTCTCAAGCGTGAACCAGCATACGGCCTGTAAACGGTGACCTGTTATGGGCTGTTTCGTAATATTTCATTGATTCATTTCTTAAGGCAGGGTGCTAGTGAGCGCGAGTTTAGTGCATTAATTTTGCAGTTTTTATAGCACAAACATTTTTTTGGCCAAAATAAATCAAATATTTCTTCTATAGAAACATAAAGTTTTGTTTTATGCACATGCTAATCTCAACAGTTGTTGAATATCTGTCATGAGCATGGCGGCATTTGTTGACAAACTTTTTAAATAAAGAGAAAAGTTTGTCACCAAATGCTGCCATGCTCATGACAGATATTCAACAACTGTTGAGATTAGCATGTGCATAAAACAAAACTTTATGTTTATATAGAAGAAATATTTGATTTATTATGGCCAAAAGATGTTTATGCTATAAAAACTGCAAAAATACCCCTAAACTCACGCTCACTAGCACTCCACCTTAAGCAGACGTCATTGGTGAACCAAAGAAATATTATTTTTTCTCTCACTCGACTAGCTGTTGCTAAATCTTCCAAATTTCGGCAATAAAATGCCGGAAAGTGAATTTGTGTAGGCCTACTTGCCTTCTAAATATATTACAGACACTGTGCGTACATACAGTTCAATTTTAATAGAGAGGGACTTATCTCACAGCTAGAAAAGTTACTAGATATAATTTCATGTATTTATAAGTCCGATTTTTACCCGCTTCGGTGGCCACGTGGTCTAACGCGCTACTTTCACAGTATACTAAAATGCCAATGATGGGGAGATCGAGGTTCGAATCTTGGTCGGGTGTACTGAGAGGGGTATTTCTAAAGATTGCTTTCCACTCGCCCTTGATTCAAATGCAGGTACACTTCCTATAAAAATTCAATCCCTAATCCCTGTAGACATAAGCGTAATTATTACATAAATGTAGAACCATAACGGGTAGTGAGACACGGTGCTAAAGAAAACTTAAAATGTTATCGATTTTGGCCACAAAAATTATGCTTGTATTTTATAAAAGTCTCTTCATATTAAAATTATACTGTATAATGTGCATGTAACTCCTCCACGCATAAAAGAAAATGTCAGTGAATAGTCAAGATGACGTTCAATTATGGTCCTGACTTCGTGATGAGACAGATGTGGCAGCTGTTACGACATCTCTCAGTTATCTTGCTCCACGGGGCAAGAGATGCTTTATTACAAAACAAGGAAAGAGATGGTTTGTTAAAGCGTAGCCCACTCTTACATTGCAGTACGGTCCTTAAGGCGGACGCCTCGGTCAGTAAGAAAGTATCAATCGTTCTCAGGCCACAATACAATAGCCTGTGTTGTTTCCTGAAACTACTTCTATATTCTGTCTAATCTTGTTTTTCCTTTCGCCTTTCACCTACAGCCCCCCTTTATCATGTTAATATGAAAGAGGTAAAAGAAAACTACGAATCTTCTTATTTTAAAGTAAAGAGGAAAGCTTGCTGCTAATTCTCAAAATTTTCTGTATTGAGCCTAACAAAAATATTACTATATGTGATAGAGAAAGTTAAATCTAGAGAACCTTTCCATCAAACCTAATCGCATAGCTCCGCAAATAGGTTTGCTAAATCGATTAAAATGAGCTTTTGTCATATTTTCACACTTTTTTTTTAATCAATAAAACTAAAAATATAGGGTTTTTAAGAAAAAAGAGCTCTTTTAGAATTCTATAATTTGTTTTAGCCCTAACCATATTTTGAAATAACGTATCGTAGAGTTAAATATCGCGTTAGAGCTAAACGCCTGAGGGGCAGTTTCTCTCTTATTGAGGTAGCCCCCTTAACATCCGCGCAGTTGCCAGATCTAACCGGTTAGAGAGAGGTCAACATGATTAACATTACAATATTATCAAAGGTATTAGGACATTAGGACGTGTCATGGTCGATACAGGGTCGTAGCGATGGGGTGTGTCAGAGGGTAGGGGGGTTGGAAGTATGAGGGGGGAGGCGATACATTTTTTGGGGCTTCAACTACCACCCACTCCCGAAAGTATTACTAACTATCCTAATTTCCTAGGTTAGTTACTTATTGGAGTTACATGAAATGTATTTCACCTAAAACACTAGCTATGTTTTTTAAAAACTTTAAATTGATACGAGAGGGATATAATGTTAAGAAAATCTGGCCATATCCTATTTGGGGGACTTCAGCTTGAGCCACCGCCGACAAAAAAATAGCTTTCCCGCCTCAGCCCACCCAAGTAAAAACACATCGGTACGTCTATGTACTGACATACAGAGTGAATACATTTATGTCAAAGCATTTGGTGTCCTATTTTTAGTGCTGGTACCGGTCTAGCTCACTTGCGGGTTGACTCCATAGAGTTTTTTTCTCCATTCAGCTTTACGGTCTATTTATTTCAAAGATAGATAAATAAAATCCTATCTGTTAACTTTCCTACACCTTATCTCAGCTGATAGCGTGCCTGTCAACTAAACTGAGGGTCCAGAGTTTGATTCCCGGTATCACCAAAATGTTATCATTGGTGATAGGTAAGTTTCACTTTTCACAGTGATGAATTAACGGCTGGGAGCTGGATGTTGTGTCTGTTCTATAAATAAGTTAGTTTATAAATCGTGCACCTCTGACAAGACATCTTGTGAATGTGGGGAATGCCAGGCCTCCACCGTGGTTCGGATTCCACGTTAAACTGTAGGACCTTCATTTCATCTCACAATCACCCTACCATTACACATTAGTGTAAGCGTTACTTCCTCTCTGAAAAAGTTGTACTGCGTATATTTATCACTTAAGAAAAATATATGGACCCCAGGAGGGTTTAACCAACGATCAACGAGTGTTGAGGCAAGACCACCGAGATTAATCCGACTTTAGAGATGTATTTATAACATTAGTTTAAAAAACACACATGTGTAAGTTAAATGGAAATTATTATTTTATTATTTCCAAACTCATCAATTGTTTCAAGCGTGTGGTCGGGTCATTTTAGTAAGATGCCCCCATATTCCTCTATCTTTCTACAATTCTTCCTCCTTTAACTTATTCCATTCTTCTCCTTCCAACTGTACACTTTCTGTTACCTGCTCCTCCCATTTCTTTCTTGGCTTCCCTTACGGTATTCTTCATTTCCAGCATTTTCTTTGGCATCCTCTTTTTACAAAAGTCCCATGCCCATAGCATAATGCTATTCCTTGATTACATCAATCATTCAATATTATCAATTTATTCAATCATAATAATGATAATGACGGTCATTGTTAGATTATGTTTATTATTTTAAGCCCACTTTCGACAGATACTGTATGAATAAAAATATTATTAGCACCGCGTCTTACTACCCGTTCGGGTTATACGCACTTACGCTAATGTGTAATGGTAGGGTGATTGTGAGATGAAATGAAGGACCTACAGTTTAACGTGGAATCCGAACCACGGTGGCGACCTGGCATTCCCCGAATAAAAATAAATTTGCGAACTAATACTTGTAAACTATGAATAAATAATAAATATATAATCAAATCCTTTGATCCATAGGTGTAAACACATCCCAGTGGCGGCTCTTGGCTTTGTGGAACGCTGGCGGTGGGGATGGTTTGGTTGTATTTTACATGTGGTAGGGTTGAGGAAGGTATAATTTAGAGGGACTGTAATTGTAGCCACATTTGCCTCGAGAAGTGTAAGAAAGGATTTAGGATAAAACACCTCACCACAACACTCGGCCGGGGTTAGAATATTGTCATCCGTGTAGCCGGCAAACCAGAAATAAAAACACTAGCTTGACACCTGTATGGATCTTAGCGTATGACATTTAACTCTCTTCGTATATTAGGTTACAATATTTAAAGAGACAAGGGTTGATAATAATAACTAAAGGTGAAAGTTCTACCAAACTATATCGCCTGATGGAGGGTGGGATATGACGTCACATGGGAAAACCACGTTTGCACAAAACCTAACAGCAAAAGGGAAAATAGTAATAAAATAAATAAATACAAATTCTTCTCTCCACACAAATCTGTGCGTATCTCAAACACATGAAAGTTGCGAACCGCCTCGGTGGCGTAGTTGGCTAACGTACAAGTTGCATGTTGAGCAAGACTGGAGCAATGTTATTATTAAAACATAAGATCTAATAATCTTATATTTTCAGCAATGTTTCATTGTTTATACCATTTTTAATATTTAATTTAAAGCCAGTAAGACAAGTGAAACTCACACATTCATGAAGTATATTGTAGTATTTACTATTTAAAAAAAGAGTGGTAAATCAAACACAAAAGTGATATAGTATAATATTTCTCAAGCTCAAAATGACAATTGGAAGGAAGAAAATAAAAGAGATATTAGATAGAAGTGATAAATGTCACTTATTCTGCCCTCTCCAGCTTACTTTTACTTGAGTGAGTCATTACTCATTAATTTGGTTTTCCGACACTGTCCGGGTCAGGCAGACATTATGTTTAGCTAGTCGGTGTTATTTCTACAAATTGGTAAAGTTAAAACAATGCTTTTTTTTTTCATTTTTTGCAATGATTAATTTGGTCCCATAAATAAAAATAACGAATAGAGCTAGACAAAAGTCAAACAAATTAAATCTAAAAAACGACGTATACTACAAAATGAGAGGAAATCAAATATATTATATTATATGATTAAAAATGATGTAATTTTTACCACTTTTAAACTATTTGTACATTAAAAACTATTTGTATGTATTATATTATAAACATTTCATTGTGTAATTTTAGTATAATTATACTAAATATTATCCCCATGAATTCAATACTTTGCCTTCACAGCGGTATATAAAATCATATAAAAACAAGTTCAGCCCGTTAATACTCATGAATAGGGGGCGGATTTATAGGCACTAATTTTTTTTTAAAAGGCAGGCAAATAGGCACTAAAAATCTCAAAAATAGGCACATAAATAGGCATTATAAAGTAAGTAAATAGTAACTAAAAAGAAAAAATAAGTCCATAAATAGACGTAGTAATGAAAAAATGCACCAAAACGCTCAACATTTTTATTATTAATTCTTAAAATTTAGCATACACTTTCCATAAATACAAATTAATTATCATTAGAATTAATTACCAAATACTTCTCAAGATTTTCAGATGTAAATTTTGTTCTGTTGTCTAACAAAATGTTGTTATACTGTGAGAAACTTATCTCGACTCCACATGAAGTCATCGGGCTAAACTTCAGACAAGCTATCCCTGCTGGGCTAAGCTTAACTTCTGGGAGTGATGTAGTTTGTCCTTCTAAGATGTCCGCAATACTTGCCATCACTTTCCACCCAGAGTTTCGCTCTAATACTCTGTTAAATTTGTCAACGATGGCTGTGCCAATTGAGCCAGAAGCCTGATTAAGGTTTTCTTCTTTTCCCCTCATTATCTTCACAGCTTTCACAAGAGGCAAATCCCACTCTTCAAAAACTGTGATTGTTCCTAGATGATTTACAAAATTGCTTTTTACGTATGCCAGATCCGCACTGACACTTGAGCAGGAGATGGCAGCATTTGCTTCTGTAATGGCGACAGCTTGTTCCTCGTCAAATGTTTGGACTACCTACAAGCAAAACGGTTGATAAATTAAAACTCACCATTCTATCAATATATTGTATTATACAAGTATAACCATTAAATTTTAAATATGTTTCAATAATGTGGACGGACAGGTGAAATCAATAAAACTAGTGGTAAGCGCTCACTGCAATTTTAATTAGTGAACACATCTAAATATAGTGTATTGTATAATATCTTTTGAATTTTGCCCCAGGTAATCTGCACAGTACAACGCAGCATGAAGTAATGTACCACAACGCGTTAACACTGGCTGTGGTGGCAAGGGTGTGTTGGGCAGGGCGGTCTTAAATGAGAAGATTCGTAATGGAGCCTTCAAAACACTTTCTTGACTGTGGAAATAATAGCGTTAACATTTGTAAAATGTGATCTAATATCTTCTGCAACCCTATGAACAGCACGCGCCAGACAAGTCACGTGAATTAACTTGGTGTAGAATACTTTTAAGCTTGCAGCTGCTCTCAACATGTAGGCCGCACTGTCTGTCAGCAACACCAAAAACCTTTCATTGTTGTTTTCTGATGGTCACAGGACACCCAATGTAAACAAATAAACTTATTTGTAATTATCATTTTTACAGGAATAACACCGCAAATCATTAAATTAACACAGTATATCTTGTGAAATTAAGTTATATACTTACGCAAAGCATCACGAACAACTATGGCAATTGTCGAGCTGTTGGTTGCCTCAATCATCTTTGAAACAAGTACCCACATTTATAACTCTATAGTAACTATTTGATGCAAAGTATTTGAAATCGTTTATGTTTATTTAAAATATTTATAAACTTATATTCTCCCAGATGTTAACATGGGCTAGCGAAATACTCGCAGCATTGATTAAACTATCAATAGAACAATTTAAAATTGAGCAAATTTTTGTATCTGTTTTTTTGCTATTCAAAATTGTATACACACTAAAATTAAACTTTTTTTGTTTTATGTATGTAAATGACTGCAGGCTGGGTAGTAATCTTAAGTAAAATAAAAGCTATAGGAATGGAATGAGGAATTAAAAGAGTGAGAAATGGAATTTAACATGGCAAAGTGTGAAGGGATGATAATGAAAAGGAAGAGGGATAAGGCCTAACAAGGCTTTAAGGTGGACTGGAGTAGAGCTGAGAAAAGTACAGAACTTAAATTATTTAGGAAGCGTGATTGAGGAGAAACGTGGGAGTTGAGAGGATTTACTGATAAGAGGACAGCAGGGAGAGTTGTTCTATAGGTGTGTAAGAGTTCTGCTATGGAGAAGGAACTGCCCTTGAAGTGTAATGAAGTATTGTACAGGGCGTACTTTGTACCCATTGTCACATATGCAGCAGAAACATGGACAGTGAATGTAAGAGAAACAAGGTAAGTGGAGGATATGGGAATATAGTTTGTGAGGAGCATGTTAGCTGTCACAAGGAGAAACAAGATTAGGAATGGAGTTATCCGGATAAGAGTAGGGCCTACAAGAGAAAGTAGAGGAATAATGGTATGAGTATGTGATGTGGATGGAGGAGGAGAAGATGCCAAAGAAAATGATGGAAATTAAGTACGGTATGGAGGAGGGGGGGAAAGAGCACAAGGTAGGCCAAGAAAGAGATGGGAGGATCAGATAGTAGAAAGTGTTCAAGTGCGAGGAGATGAATGTATTCAATAAAAGGAGGAATAGTAGTGGAAGGATAAAGGAAGAGGGAGGCATTTTACTAAACTGCACATGCTGGAAACAGTTGATGATGATGATGATGATGATGATGATGAGTAATATAAAAGTATTTCAGACAAGCGGATTAGTCAGATATGCCTCGCGGGCCGGATGTGGCCCGTGGGGCGTGAGTTTGTGATCCTTGGTTAAGAGTATTTACTTTAATTCTGTACTATGCTTTACTACCCGTCCGGGGTATCTACATCACTTAAATATTAGAATGGGGGGGAGATGAGGAAGGCTAAATAGAGAGGAAAGTTACACGATTTGGCGTGAAGGTAGAGTGGAAAAATGTTTAGGAAAAAAGACGCTTCCGAACATCCAGTCAAAATTCGAACCCAAACCTTCCCGTCACCGGCAATTCAGTCTATTGCAAGAGTGATGCCTTAGACCATATATCCAACAATACGGGCTATAAGTAGAACGAACATAAGATAAAATATACACTTATATTGCTCTCATCTATTGACAAATGGTAAATATCCACTTTATCTCACAACCACTATATCATTATACATTAGCGTAAGTGCGTATAACCCGAACGGGTAGTAAGACGCTGTCTTAATGATAATAATAAAAATTATAGTAATAATAATAATAATAATAATAATAATAATAATAGTAATAAAAATAGATTGTAAAAACTTGTGAATTATTTTAACGGAATTGATACGATACGTCAAAATAAATAGTTGCAGAACATTATGCTTTAACTCATAGATAAATAAAAGTAGATATCTCTACTATATTCATATTATAGTAAAAACAGGATAAATGAAGGCGTGAGTCCTGTATTGTGTGGCTTACAGGTGATGGGGAGTTCTGGCCTCAAGCTCCATCCGGCTGTACTGAATCATTGTATTCTCAAATAATCTCCCACTCTCCCCCTATAAAATTATTATGTTTGCATTTTTTCTTAACTCTACCTTCCTCATCCATAGCCAATCAGCTTGGTCAAAACACGTAAATCTAGGACTGGTAGTAAGACTCGATGAAAAAGACAGTAATGAAACTCTCGTTTCATCAGACGCGCTAATCACTGAACACATTTTTGTACCAGTCTTTAAGTACCCGGCTACAGAGACGGAAGCCTGTCTGTATCCGTCCCACACTGTCTTCATCCCGAACTGTCTCTGTCCCATCTCCGTCCCACACTGTCTTCATCCCGAACTCTCTCTGTCCCATCTCCGTCCCACACTGTCTTCATCCCGAACTGTCTCTGTCCCATCTCCGTCCCACACTGTCTTCATCCCGAACTGTCTCTGTCCCATCTCCGTCCCACACTGTCTTCATCCCGAACTGTCTTTGTCCCATCTCCGTCCCACACTGTCTTCATCCCGAACTGTCTTTGTCCTATCTCCGTCCCACACTGTCTTCATCCCGAACTGTCTCTGTCCCATCTCCGTCCCACACTGT